>PVKM010052749.1:0-10177 GCA_004027735.1 Carollia perspicillata
ACAGATTTGAAGACAGAGGTGATTTCTTATGATCATCGGTAGACCACAGCCAGTCTTCCTCGGAGATGATCTGGGCTGTGATAAGATGGGGAACAAAATTAGGAATGTAAGAGCTAGAGTGGTTTTGCCCCTGTTGTTCTAGAAAGAGAGTAAACTGGGGGAGAGGGTAAGAACTGGAAACTCAGAGAAGGCTGAGGGCAATTCCAAGGGGTTGCCTGAAAAGCAAAATGCAGAGCCACCAGCCACGACACACCTGGGAAGGCGGGTATTGCACGGTCAATTCCAGTAAGCGGCTACTGTGTGTTTCAACAGGCTTTGGTGCGCCCGCAGCCCCTAGGGCAGCAGCTCCTGTAATACGTGCAGGAGTCCTAATGTCAGATGAGACATCCTACCAAGAGCCCAAGGAGCTTCTTCCTCGGGGGTTCTGATATTTCAAGGGGATAAATATTCAGGTACGTAGAGTTACAAAGGCCCAACGTGCAGTTGCAAGAACTGGTAACACATCAAAATCTCTCTCATTCATTCATTCATTCATTCATGACTATGCTCAGATGTGAAGTATCCCTGACGAGGTTGAGGATAAACCAAAATGCAGGGAAATATTTTAACTACTGAAGAGAACAAAGTATATGCAGTGTTGTAGTGGCAATGACTTACATACGAATAATAGGAACACAAACTTCGATGTATTTTTCTGTGTTCAGTAGGACCTAAATAGGCCATGATTTTCCTTAAAATGACAGTTCCATTGTATGAACCTGGGAAAAGTTACGGAAGAATATCCACACTTTTAGCCTCGTTTGCCTTGAAGATTTGTTAAAATGAATGTGCTATTACTTTCATATTGAAATAAAGAGCAAACTGACAGTAACCAGAGGGGAGAGGGGGCAGGGACAATGGGGGGAAATAGGGGAAGGTCCATCAAGGAACATGTATAAAGGACACATGGACAAAGTCAAAGGGGGTGGGTTCCAGGGTGGGAGGCAGGGATGGGAGGGGCAGGGGCAAGGTGGGGTGAAAATGGAGACAACTGTACTTGAACAATAATAAAAAATTACTAAATTAAAAACATGTTATTACTTTCAGAACAAATTATAAATGTAGAAAAGTTTAATATAAATAAGAAATGATTTTTTTAAAGACAGTTCACAGATAAAATTTTTCATCAGAGAAGACACACCCAAAACCCTGACCGGGGAGGCCTGGCCCTGCTCTGGGCCCACACTCAGGCACGGCTCGTGGGCCCTCAGCCGTGGAGGAGGGAGCACCAGTTTAGAAGATATTGTAACAGCTTGGCCTGTCCATCTGGCCAGGGTCTTAGAACCTGAATTCTTTTCAACTTGCTTACTATAACTTTTCTAATTGTTTAACTCGCTGAATTAACTCAATTTCTCAACAAGTAAAATTTAAAAATATTTGCCTCAAAGATTGTTGCCAGGATTACAGAAACTACCAGGAGCAAATGTGTGACCTTACCACATCACCAGAGTCCCCTTTAAAAACACAGAAAACTTTAGATTAGTATTTCTACGTCATTTTTCAAATATGTAAATTTATCAGGATTACTTCTCCCATCTAAGTGGAAAAAAACATACTTTCAAAACTTCCCTATATCTATAGCCCTAAATATTCCTCACAAACCTTTATGTATCTGAGACAGCAGTTCACAAGGTAAACAATGATTATAATTAGGCTCACATTTTCAAGTATTATAATCATTTTGACAAGTGTGATTTAGAATGCATTCTTGTTCTCCCTAGACTAGTCTCCAAAAGAACACAACAAAAGAAAAAAAGTTTTAATCAAGGCAATTTACATAATTTCATTTCCTCTCCAGACTTTGCATTCTGTGAGCACGGACAGGATTTTGAGATTTAATAGGTGAGGTTTGAAGAAAACTCCTTTCATTTCTTAGTGAAGGATTAAAACACCAGAGCATGCACTGCAATTCTTCAGTGATAACTGTGCATTTGGAACAATTTTTAAAAGTAACTTTATTCCAACTGGCGCCTGTTTCTTTGTACCCTTTCCAGTCTATAACATAGCCAGAGCCACTCCTGGACTCGGAGCCCTCAGCCGTGTGACTGTCATACATGGCAGCAGCTGACAGAGTTAAACAATTTTCACAAAGGAGGCAGGAAATTCCCAGGGGGCCAGACAGAGGGACAGTGCGTCCCTGGCTTCATCTTCTACCCTCACCAAACTGGCAGTCAGGAGACCTGGACTTTAGCTCCAGCTAATTCATCTGGAAAACAAACTAAATTTTCCCTAGATACCCTGGAATGCCATCATTTTACGATTCCTCCCAGCCATTCCTCTTTAAATAAATTTGCTTAGTTTCCCTGATAAAGAAAAGATGAAATGTGAGGAAACATTTGCATAAATGGCATATCCCCACAAATATTATATGAACTCAGTTTTCTAAAAAGAAATAATGTAACAGTGTCATAAAAACACCCTTTGGGCAGTATATCAGTTTCCTATGGCTGCTGTAACTAATTACCACAAATTCAGTGACTCACACCACAAATGTGTCCCTTCACGATTCTGAAGGTCAGAAGCCTGAAATGGGTTTCTCTGGCTGCAGTCGAGGTGTCAGCAGGTCTGATTCTTGATTAAGGCTCTGAGGGGCCCAGAGCCCAGAATCTATGTCCTGGCCTGTTTTTCAGCCACCTGTGTTCCTCGGGTTAAGTCCCTTCCTCCATCTTCAAAGCGCATTACTTTAATCACTGCTTCTACCACCGCATCTTCTCTTCTGTGGTACACACTCCCTCTGCCTCCCTCCCAAAAGGACCCTGGAGATTACATGACCCGGCCCTCCTGGATAATCCAAGATTGTCTGTCTCCCACCTCAAAATCCATAACTGAATCGCACAGGCGAAGTCCCTTGTGCCACCTCAAGAGTACATGGCATGCTCGGGGTTAGGATGCAAACAACTTGGGGGCTATTACTCAGTCTGCCAGAGGCAGCGTGTGTGTGATGATCCTGTTTAAAACATCAAGTTGGAATCTTGTATACAGTGGACTGAAGGTCCAAGGACCTAACCTGCCCTCCTCTTTTCCCTTTTCGGAACCGCTCTTGAGCAGAGGAGGGGCAGAGAATACACTGGGCAAACAGGAGCCATCAAGTTCACCGGAAGAGGCTGAACCATAGTGATTTAGTAGTGCGGTTCGGACCTGCAATAGCAAAGTCTCCAAAGGCTGCCCTTGACACTCCTCCCCTCCCCTGTCTGAGGTGTCACCCTCTCCCTGCTGCTTCTCTCCAGAGCGATCCCTTGGAGAGGACGTGTAGGTTATCGTGGTCAGGAGGTCTCCAGGCCAGCCGCACCAGCCCTCTGTGCTATTTTTAAAATTCTCTTTTCGACTTGGAACCTGACTGCTCAGGAGTAACTAGGTCACATGTTGCTTAGAGTTGCTGATTCCATAATTCACATACAGGCTTCAAAGAACTTTGCATTTTCACAGAGATGTTTTAATATCCCCAAAGAATCTAATTGGCTGGAAACTTTAAAGACCGTCCTTTAAAATGCTCTTTTTATTTCAGAGGCATCCCAACTCCTTCCTAATCACGGAATCAACAGTGGGCATCTGAGCATTACCAGGGACTCCTATTTCCTACGTGGAGATCCACCACCTGAAGAGTCCTCCGAAGCCTGGATACGAAACAAAGTATAAAGCTGTGCGTTTGCTGGGCCTCCTGAGCAGGGTCTCCCTAACGGGCATGCTGTGCTGAAAACAGGCATCTGCTCCTCAAATGCAGTAAAGATGAATATGTTAGTAAAGAAGAAATAGCTCCAAACCTGTCAATCTATGTTTACAAGCTTCCCCAATTTGCTTTCATTGTATAGATGACTTACTCTTTTCACTTGGAAACTCTAAATGGGGGCAAAAGGGGAAGGGTCGTGAAGGAACGTGTATATAGGACCCAGAGACAAAGTCAACAGGGGCAGGAGGCTAATGGGGGAAAACGGGGACAACTGTAATGGAACAACAACAACAACAAAAAGAAACTCCAAATCAAAGAACTTTTTTTCTGAATTTCAGAGAATATACAATCTAAACAGGAGAAGAGTAGCTAACTCAACCAGCCCTTACCTTGTCCGTAAGGAGCTCTCTGTAGACTGTGGGTGGAAATTCTTTTTTGAGTCAGTGTAAAAGCCAAGGCAAGATTAGTAACATTGAATGACAGCGAGCCCAGAAGTCAGTCCAGACACTCACACTCGTTCTTGAAAATGAATCAAGTGGTCCTTAAGTCTCTTTGATAATTATGTCTTTGGAAGGGAGAGCTTTACTTTAACATACTTTATTCCTTTAGTAAGCCGATAACATAATCTACAATGGTAAATTCTGTATAAATGGAGATCAGCCATATTTATTCAGAAAAACATCACGCGTGTTGTCTCAGGCAAAATGCAAGTCTTTCTCTGACAGTTCTCCAGCACGGCTGCATAGCACTCCACTGTGTACATGTTCCGGTAACCCCCACACAGTGACTTCTCATTAGTTGTGGGAGTCACATTCTATGAAGTTTCCACAGAGACCAACTCAGTCAGTATTTAACCATTGCTCCTAGAGTTATACGGGACCATTTCTCCAAGCCCATGGTCACAGTATTTCCTTTTTTCTGATTTCAACCTTTGCAAGATTTTCATGAACCAGTCAATACATAACCTTATTTTGTGCTTCTGTGTAAAGACACCTCATTTAATATATATTGCTGACTCATTAACATTGAACTCACAGACCGCGGCACTATCATTCAGGCCTGAGCAAAACTTATCTAACACAGAAGTATTAGGCAGAAGTATTTTCTTCAGAAGGCACATCAGAGCCTTCTTACTTAGAAAACATGACATAGCACATCAGCACGGTACTTGGAGACTATATGAAACAGTGAAATGACCACCAAAAAGCACAAAAATATGAAAAACATGGTACTAAACAGACTGTGAAAAGGATGCTCATTTCCAGTATGAGATGTGAAATAAGGCAGATCGTCATCCAGTGACTTCAGCTGGCAACATGCACATGAAGTGACTTGAATTTTTGCCACTCTGCTCATGTACCACATAACCACATAAGTGCTGCAAGGATTGATTTGGAGGTTACGAATAAATTTGAATGAGGTGAGTTCGCAAATATAGAATCCACAAATAATGAGGACTGACTGTGCCGTATCTTGTAAGAAACATTTCCAACTCCCTTAATCTCCTCTAAGTCTCTCCCTGATCCACTGTGAGATCTCCCAGTTCCTCCAACACGGAGCCTGCCTTACCCCATATCACTGCCTAGCAATCATGCGGTGAAATTCCTAGCTGCCACAGAGGAAGCCTCAATTAATGTTAATCAAACCAGTCTGACTGACCCTAAAGGAAACCTTCTTTACCTATTCCTCCCTGAAGTCAGTGTTATAAAGTGGTTCTATATTTCCAGTGCACAGGAAATAAACAACATCATTGGCCCAAACGAATAGCAGTTTAGAATGAAAAGACAATGTGCCCAGATGAAATAAAATGGCAAGCCTTCAATTCTCCCTTCACCCAGTATCTTCTGGAACATTCACACTTACAACCAAGAAAGCCCCCATCATTACCTAAGGCACGATCAAAGGAGGGGGGAGTAAGTGTGACGTTAAAGAAGTAAGACACCAGGGCAAAGCAAAGAGAGCCAACTGTCTAGGTCCCCACCACAGGGACAATAAAAGCAGCATTGCCAAGTAGTGGTACCCTGGCCTGGAGCAACGTCTCTCAAAGTGGGCATCTGAGAAACCTGGCGTCTGCTAAAATGTGCAGATCCCATGTTCTGTACCAGACCAGAGAAAACAGCATCTCTAAGGGTAGATCCAGACAGCTGAACCGAACCTATGTTTGGGAGTCGTTGCTCCACCTAGAGAATGGGAGTAGTGAGGGGGCCAAGTCTGGTCGCTGAGATGCACGGGTTTGAAGGCCAGTCCACTTACCAACTAGCCAGGTAACAGAGCCTCTGCCTTCTCACCCATAAACGTGAGGACAATGTGATACTCAGTTTACAGGGTTGCTCTACCATGACACTACCGTCATTTTGGGCTGGATAACTGTTTTCAGTGAGGACTGTCCTGCACATGGTAGGTTTTTTGGCTGCATCTACCCACTAGATGCCAAGAGCAACACCCCAGTAGTGACAATCAAAATTATTTACAGACATTCCCAAATGTCCCCTGTGGGGGGTGACATGCAAAGTCACTGCTGGTTGAGACCCATTGGCTTAAGTTGGACCTACTAACTGAGACAGGGTGTGACATGCAGTAGGCTATCAATAAATGTTTACTTTCTTTCTCCTCCCTCAATTCAGTGAATCCTCAGAACAGAGAGGCTGGGGCAGTTTTCAGGAAGGCCTTCACGGCTCTTCGTATTTTTAACGCCTCATTTGTTTCTCATCAGCAACGGCCTAAGTCTCGTCTCGGTTAGGCTATAAAGTTAACTTTATGTTTTTTAATATGACAAACTTTCAGAAGAAATGGTGGAGTCTTAACTTTAGGATTCATTCCCATCATAGGTAGAGGGGCAAATATGGGGTGAAAGATCAGAGCCCCTGTAACAAGCTTAGAATTAATATGACAACAGGTCCTTCGTAGGCCAATTCCCCAGCTCTCTTGTCAAAGCACAGAAAGGCTGGAGGGCATGGACCATGAACTTGTCCCTCAAAGCAAGTCGAAGATCCCCTATCTGTGAAGCAGCAAGGTTGAACTAAAGTCTCACATTTCTGTACAATTCCATATACTTCAAAAAATTCTGTAGTTCCAATCAACGTCTAATACTTTTTTCTTTACCCAGCTTCTAATTCATTGATAATTTCATAGTGTTAATGTTGAATCTTAATAATATAACTATAATATTTTAACATTTACTTAATAAACACTTCCTCAAAGTAATGGTTCTTGAGTGTCCACTGTGTAAAAAGCTCCAGCCTTCCCACCAACACCAAACAAAGATAAGATGCAGTCTCTGACCCAAAGGAGGGCAGGCAGACACACAGACCAAAAACCAAATGCAAACCAAAATAAAATATGTGCTTGGTAAAAATGCCATAAGAATAAATATGAGATCACAAAAAGATGAACACAAGTTGGAAAAGAAAGAAACAGATTTTTACTTGGCCTTCCAGACTTGGGAACAAGCAAGACAGAGATAAATACAAGGCATGCCAGAAACTTCCACTTACAACACCCTCATCACTTTCTCCATAAAAGGAGGCATCTCCCCTTGAAGTACAGGCAGTTTGAATGACAAAAGCTATGACTGGAGAAGCAAATACACTGAATATTGAGAAACGACAATTTGCTAGAAGTTTCATCAAACTGATGGCACACTGAGGTCTTTGGCTGCTACTTGTCTGAAAAAAAATGTAACTTTAGGGCTGTAACAAACTTGGAAATATTCCTTCCTTAAATAGCTCAATCACATCAGAATTGTAGAAACTCCTTTGTTTGCTTCAAAATAATTCAGGGAAGGGCTGAAAGACAGCCTCCAAGTAAGTGTTAAAAGTTACTCTCTGTCATCTTTCAATGGCAACACGTTCTTCCTCCCCCAGACTTGCCTGGCTTTCATAGTAATCAGCAGTGCTGCTTTGGGAGAAAAATGTCAGCAATAACATATGACAGGGTGTGGCCCTATCTGTCAGTAGCTCCATATTTTGTGTGTTAAAATATGAGGCACAGACTCATGTCTCCCGGGGCATATAGTGAATTATTTGTGGTTGAACACATGCTGTGTCTAAGAAAAAGAGTTCTGTTCACTTTTGGTTAACTTGACATATGTTTAGAGGAGTAATAGCAACAGCAAAAATAAGGTTCTAATAATGGCTAGAAACCTACTGTAAACAGTACTGCTTCATCATCCCAAGTCAAATTCACATTACATCAGCCATGAGATAAGACCAGCTTTCAATTTCTCCACATTAAATGGGCAGACAGCTAGAATGGTAGTGGTTCTTACTACTTACATTTCTTCTATAAAGGAGTTACATTTAACAAATGCAGTATTACAGACTGGATGTTTTTATCTCCCCAAAATTCCTTTGTTGAAACCCAACCCTCAATGTGGTATGGGGCCTTTGGGAAGCGACAAGGACATGAGGATGGAGTCCACATGAATGGAATTGGTGCCCTTATAAAAGAGACCACAGGCAGCCCCCTCCTCCCTGCTGCCATGTGAGGACACAGTGAGAAGATTGTCAGTGAACTGGGAAGCAAGCCCTCGGCAGACGACAAATCTGTTGGCCTCTTAATCTTGGACTTCCCAGCCCCTAAAACTGTGAGAAATAAATTTCTGTTGTTTGCAAGCTCCCCGGCCTGTGGTATACAGTTTTTTCGTGGTTGTTATTCATATCTCTTCAGAGACATTTACTGAGTACCGTATTTTTGGACCATAAGACGCACCGAGGGTTTAGAGGAAGAAAATAGGAAAAAAATTTTTGAAGCAAAAAATGTGGTAAAATATTTAATAACATAAATAACGTAATATTTCACCAATATAAATATAAACAGAACTCAACAGCAGCATTAACAACCATTATTCCTCCCAAATGTGGGGGGGGGCATCTTATAGTCCGATAAATACGTTATTTACCATGTATTAGGCATACTTTTACATACTTTACATGTATTAAGTCATTGAAATGATTTCTGTCTTCCCAGCGTCACAGGCCTGGTTACATGGGGCACCGCCATTGATATGAATGGACTCTCTCTCTTTCCTTAATCAAGTCAATGCTCTCACAATTCCCCGGGAGCTGGAACCTGGGTATCATGCCAGTGCACAGGGCTTCTCCTGGATCTCTTTATGAGGGAATATGAGTTAAGGACAAAGAAGTTAAATTGGCATTTTACAGACACTAAATATTTCAAGATACTGATCAGTTTTATTTTATTTGACCATTTTACTGGTTTGTTCAGCCGTTAATTTGGAAAAATTCTTTTATACTCTGTATATAAATGCCCTCCACTAGGGCCCTCCTCACAGAATCCATTTCTTTTTCATAGGAACAGATCCAAAACAAAGCCCAGAAACTTCATCATTACGTGAAGGGACGTCAAGCAGAGGGGCAGCCTACAGCGCTGACCATCTCTGGAGAGATAATTACTCACAGAAGCCACAGTTGGTCTTCAGCTAGGAAGCTCACTTGAGCTACTGCTCTTAAAAATTAAAATCCCCAAACTAAGAGAACTCATTTATCATTTGCCACTGATTTCCCCACTGATAAAACTAGATTACTCTGAATGACAATCCCAAGAGGAATTGTGAGATTCAACTAGAAGGCCGATCCATCAACAAATATGCCTGCCACTGTGTGACAGAAGTTGGGGTACATGAAATACATTAGAAATTGTCCTTGTTCTCAAGCAGTTTCAGCATTGTTGTAAAGAGTTAAATTACTACAATATTGTTAAAGTATTTTATCAGCAACCTATGTACCACAGAGAATGGCAGGAAGCCTCCCAGGTGAATACTGGTCTATTAATTTCCTACACTCTTTCTTTCATTTTTCTTTTTTGTTTGGGTTCTTCCCAAAGCAGGGCCTGAGACAAGGTCAAGGACTCTGGGAAAGATAAATCTTGTGGAAGAAGTCCAAGAAAGCATGAGTGAGGAGGAGGGAAGTGTGAGATAAAGACAGATGAAAAGCCAATAAGAGGGTCTGTTATACTCAATCGGAGCTGTATACCAGTGGGACTTCTAAGAGGCCAAGAGGATGTCTCCCAGAATGTTCATCGGCTGCCCAAGCTGATTCCAGGGGTCTGAAAGGGTCCTGAGGTAGAAAGACGGGGCACTGTTAGAGCGAGTCTGGGCTCCCATGGAGCTGTCACTCACCCAAACCCCAAAGGAAATAGCGGAAATCAGAGGTGGGTAGAGACGTGATGTAAAGCATCAAAAGCACCTGCTACACACATAGTCCTGCTCTCAAAGTGTTGTATGAACTCTCCGCTCAACTGCGAATACAGTGTTCAGTTCACTCTTTATTCTCAGCTTTTCCCCTGTCTTCATCCACCTTCCTTGTCCAATCTTCTCTATGTATCTGAAACAAATCACATTTTCTAGCCAAAAAAATGCCTAACTTTCCAAGCTTTTCCACTTTAAAATTATGTCACAGTGTTATGAGACATAACAGCTTTGAAAATAGTTTTTCAATTAATAAAATACTG
>PVKM010052750.1:0-10186 GCA_004027735.1 Carollia perspicillata
TTGTGATATTTTTGTCTGGTTTTGGTAACAGGGTAATACTGATGAGCTGAGAAGCGTTACCTGATATTCTATTTTTTGGAAATGCTTGTGAAGGATTGATACTGATTCTTCTTTAAGTGTTTAGTAGACTTCACCAACTATGGTCATCTTCACCCAAGTGTTCCTTTGTGGAAAATTTTTGATTACTTATTTAACAACTTTCTTTGTTATAGGTTTATTCAGATTTTTAAATTTATTTTAGACTCAGTTTCAGTAGTTTTGTCTTTCTGGAATTTTCCCATTTCATCAAGGTTACCCAATTTTTTGACATGCAACTTTCATAATCTATTATGGTTCTTATTTCTGTAAGGCCAGTAGTTATATCTTGTCTTTCATACCTTTTTAATAATTTGTCTCTCCTCTCTTTTTCTCTTGGTTTGTCATTTTTGTTGACCTTTTCAAGAAACTAATTTTTTAATTTATTAATTTGCTCCATTGTTTTTATCTGTTTTATTTATGCTCAAATCTTCCTTATTTCATTTGTTCTGATTGCTTTGGTTCAGTATACTCTCTTATTTTGTAGTGTATTTGGATGCAAGATTAGATAACTAGTTTGAGAACTTTCTTCTTTAGGCATTACAGCTATCAATTTCCCCTAAACACTGTTTTACCTGAAGTCCACAAAATTTTGTATATTGTGTTTTTTATTTATCTCAAAGCATTTTTTAATTTCTCTTGTGATTTATTTTTTGACACATCTGTGACTCAGAAATGTATTTTTCAACTCTCACATATTTGTGAATTTCCCAAATTACCTCTGATATTTATTTCTAATTTTATTTAATTTTTGTCAGAGAGCATTCTTTACATATATATCCTTCAATGTGATGAGTCCATCAGAAGTAATGTTCTAAAGGGAAAGAACTAGTCAAAACCATCTCATGTCTATCAACATTTCTAATTATTAATGTTAAGTGAGTTCATTTCCTCCTGACGAAATCTAGTCTTTATCTAACAAGGACTGTGGATGATGAGGTACTTTATGTTTGTTATGGGAGCAGGACACTCATTTTTATGTCACTGTTGTCCTTTAGTTATATGTGTAGAGGACACCTAACATGCCAAAGTTTTCTCACTAATATAAGTCTTCGGGGGGGGGAAGCAAAAACCCTTCCCATAGCCAGATTTTATGTTAATCTACCTTATTTTGGTAGATTCTGTAGATAGACTCTCAGGGGCCTAAAAGTGCTCAGTGAATTGTTTCAGAATAAAAAATGTGATCTCACAGCAGCCCAAGTGCCCACCCACATGTCCTATGTCATCTCAAGGGAATCCTGTCCTCTAAGTTGTCCAACTTCTTAGCCCAGATACATCTCTCAGTGTTACACAAAGTCAGAGCATCACAGCACTCTTGTGACCCTGCTTCCAAGTGAATGTCTTTAATTCCTCCTGTCTGAACCAGCCACCCGAAATTCATCACATGCACGCACCTCCATTCTCCCCTAGTGCTCAGTGCCACGTCCTTGGTAGAAGAGTTGCCATCATTCACATCCTCCAAGACAGCATAGCAGGAGTGCCAGGGACAAGGGCAGCAAGTGTAACTCAGGAATGCTCCCAAAATGTGTGTAAGTGATTGGGTTCCATCGCTGCAAGAACAACACCACCATTTAATGTGGAGGATGAGGGTTTTAAATAATGGAAACTCCTATTAGGCAAATTTATGAAGAAACTGTGAAAAGTTATAACAATAACATGCACCCTATAACACGTTCTACTCAGTGAATGTGGAAATGGCCCTGAATCATTTATGCCAACATGCGGGAAACTGATAAATTTTGAACAAACTTAATTGAAATCACCCCTGGAGTGTGTGAAAGAAGGATTAAATTTAATGATCTCACCAAGTGCCACAGCACTAGACTGTTCCTTTCTGGTATCCCCCCCCAAATAAAAGATTCTAAACCTCAATCAAGAATGGATGTGAGTTTAATCACATCTTAGAAATAAAAAGCATGTTGCTTTGCCATGTAATGAGACTTAAAGAAGATGTTTAATCAGATAAACCACCATGTTTAGCTTTGTTTTAATAGTAGGATATGAGATACATGGGCCTCGTTAGGAGCACTGCATCCTCTCTCGCAGTATGGCATGTCCCCAGACCATTACACACATTCCAGGATGGTGTGGTGTGTCTGTATTCCACGGCACAGTTCCCCCATCTCCACAAAGGCACCACTCCCACCCAGCACTGACTTATGCCAAAAGTACTACCTTTGAAAGTTAATGTTTACAAATTCTCAATTGACAAGTGAAAGACTCACCTCTGGAAGCTATGGACCTTCCAAACCATGGAAAGGTCAGGCAGCAGGAATTCCCTGAAATCCAAGTCACTCCATCACAAGGGGGATGAGCATGGTTTTCCACAAGGAGACAGACTCTCAGCTATAGAGAGGGGTCTTCTATGTTCACGGTGATGGTTTCTGTAGTGACTGGCCAACTCTGTGCCTTGAAAGCATGAAGGTGGGTACATGGTCATTTCCAGCTCATGCAGGAACAGTTTGTCCTGGGAGAATACAGGTCCCCTGCCCACCAGACTCCTCTGTGCAATACTGGTCGAGGAAGAGAGCTGTCCTGTCTCACTGAGGCCACAGTGGTGGGAAGGGTCTTCTCCTTCATGGCTTAACACTGATGGCCCAGGTCCTGTTTTTGTTTTTTTGTTTGTTTGTTTATTCATTTGTTTGTTTTCTGAGAGCTTCCCGCCTATGCTGTAATGACAGCTGGGAGGGACAGATTTGTTCATTTAATTCATATTTTTTAGTGAATTTTTTTCTGTTCCATTGCCAGCCTCCGATTCCCAAATTTTAGTTTTGTTTCTAAAGCAGAGAAACTTTATGGTGTTTGCCATTAAATGCATCTCTGAATACTGAAAATGAGTGACTTTAATACCAGATGTTTGCTTCCCAGGGTGGTTACCTTGGATCAGCAAGGGTTGATGCCCTTGTCCAACAGGTAACCCTTGAAGAAGTACTGGAGACATCCCTTCTTCACCCTCAGGGTCCTTGAACCCTCCATTGGGAGCCGACTTTGTGGGACATGGAATAGCATCCCCAAAAAAATGTCTGTTCACAGAACTAGGGGTGTGATGAACAGGACCTTAGTTTGCCTGGGCTCCTATAACAGAACACCACAGACCAGGGCTTAAATGACTAATGCTTACACCTCATAGACTGGAGGCTTGGCACCCAAAATCAAGATACTTGAACATTCTGTGTCTGGTGAAGCCCTGTTCCTGGTTCACAGACAGCATCATCTGGCTGTGTCTTCACGTGGTAGAAGGGCCCAGGTGCTCTATGGGGTCCTTTACAAGGATCCCCATCCCATTATGATGACTTCACCCTCATGATCTAATCACCTCCCAGAGGCCCCTACCTCCTAACGCCATCATGGGAGGTAGAATCTCAACATGTGGATTTGATGGGAAAGACACGACCATTCACTCTGTAGAACCACAAAAATGAATTTTTTTTTCAAATGAAATGACCTGCTCTAGAACAGAGTTCTAACTTTCATTTTAGCCAGAGGTTTCCATAGACAAAAAGAACCATTTCTACAGAATTAAAAACAAAAACAACAAACAGTTGTGGCCGCTGTTCTGGGAGGGAATTCATGGAAATGGCTGAGTGGTAAGGGCAGAGAGAAGTGGGGCCGCTGTCCCTGAAGGACAGGTGTCCCTACTCATCACACATGAAGCTGTGTGTGCAGACTGCACAGGGCCAGCACATTCACCTTTATAATCAGATAGCAACAATATTGACAAAAATATGGAGAAGAGTAATCTAATGGTCTTGTGAAGGGCTGGAGAATATTTCTGGTTTCAGGTCTGGTTTACACAAGAACTTCAGTTTCACAGAAAACTGGACAATTTGTTTTAAATACTTCCCAAATCCTCTCCATTTGTATTTTCTAGAATTTCTATTTCCTTTTTACACATATTGCCCAATAAATAAAAATCTATCTTCCTCTCTCCTTCTCTCCTCACCCCGCTCTTCTCTCTTCCTCTATCTCTGTCTTTCTCCCTTCTCTGATTGCCTCCCCCATAAATATTTATTTTCCCTGTTTGTTGAGTCCCTCTATGGACTTTTTGAAGCAGAAGCTGTCCAGGATGCTAACGCAGAAGTGTTTTCTGTCACAGACGGTCCTATCGGTGCCGCTATGCAGAGCCATCAGGGAACACGAGAGGTGCAAACACTTGCACTGTGTTTGTTCCAGGGCCTCAGCACCCATTAGGGAAGGCAGTTCTGGGGCCTCTTCTCCATAACTGAGCTGGGTTCAGCCCAACTGAAGTCACTAAAGTTTGTCCTTGGAACCCAGCTCCTGCATTTTAACTCCATTTCCAAATATAAAGCCTTCAGCTGTGTCAGGCACTTTGATTTCTCTGGATGTCAGGCTTGGTTTTCAAATGTAAATGTGCCCCAGGTTAGTCTTAGTAAGTTACCTGGCCTGGGACCAGGAGCACACCTGTCAGGTGCAGCCCCCGTCCTTGCACCTTCGTGTAATCCTTCATGTCTCCTATCAAAGACACCCTCCCGCCCGGAGTTGAAAGCAAAATCACTCTGGAAGGAATTTATGACAAATAGAGTGATTCCTTTAATGCAGACACTGTTTTATCTACTGCACGGTAACTACAGAGCCCCA
The DNA here is from genome assembly GCA_004027735.1 of Carollia perspicillata. Classification (NCBI taxonomy): domain Eukaryota; kingdom Metazoa; phylum Chordata; class Mammalia; order Chiroptera; family Phyllostomidae; genus Carollia; species Carollia perspicillata. The sequence continues at coordinate 4,675 of PVKM010052750.1, forward strand.
CCAGGAAGCCACTGTCCTGTTCACGGTCACCATGTTCTCTTTAGAAAACACAATTAATCCTTTAACTGAAGTGAAAAAAGCAAGGTTTCCCCTGTACACCCCTTGGATGCTAATCAGAGGCAACATGGTCCCTCAGAGGAGCCTCCTTATATCACTTGGGTAAGTTTGGGTCCAATGAGGACCCTCCCTGGGTTGTTCACACTTTTAAGAAAATTTATTCCCTGGCAATAGCTTCTCCAAGCTCTGGGACAGTTTTAATTTGTTCCTGACTTCTAGGTCCTATCAGTCTGCTTTTTCTTCATTGGAAGTTAGAAATCACTCAGGTTCAGTCTTTTGTTAATAAAAATGACAAAACTCATCAGCAGTATTTGTACCTCTTTCTACTAACTTTCTCCCCATCACTGCGCATCATCAGGCCACTCTCCAGAATTTCTATTCACACCTGACACTTCGCTCAGAGTTTTAATGATCCCCCAACCAGGTATCAACACAAGTTTGGAAACTCACAGTAATTTATTTACAAAAGAGACAAGTCAGGCACTGCGTGGTGGCAGACTGGCATTTTGTAGCTTCTTTATGCTAACCAAAATGTGTTATGGAGGCTTTGCCATGTCTCGGACCCTCTTCAGAGCCTCTCTAAATGCATGTGCAGTGTCCCCTGTACAGAGATGCCCCGTACCAGCCCTCAGTTGTCAGACTTCTGGAGGGTTTTCAGTTCTCCTTATCCTGAAAAACAGTGGAGTGGGCATGGAATCTTCTTCAGTTCACAATATATCAGGGGCATCTTTCTTGGCAAGTGATTTTGGTCAAATATATAATTTTGATTGTTCTGATCAGAAAAACAGAAATTTAGAAAATAGTGAACATTTTTTTTTAAAGAACCATAATCTGAGTTCATAGATCTATTTTATTTATTTATTTATTTATTTTTAGAGAGAGGGTAAGGGAGAGAGAAAGAAAGGGAGAGAAACATCAATGCACGAGAGAAACATCAACTGTTGCCTCTCATACGCACCCCAACGAAGGACTGGGCCCTCAACCCTGGCATTCACCCTGGCCAAGAATTAATCCAGTGACTCTTCACCTTGTGGGACAACAGTCAACCAGCTGAGCTACTGTGGTCAGGACTACAGATCTATTTTAAACATATTAGGGTAGTTTTTACCCCAGACTTTTTCTTATGTATACATAGATATTTCTGGTTTTCTCTCATAAGTTGGGGATCATTAAAAGTTTTTTGAACTCTATTCTTAAATGTTTATAATGTGAGCAATTTCTCATGCGCTCACATAGGACTTTATTCTATGGACACACCATCCTGTACTGACCCTCCTCCCTACCAGTGGACTTGTATTCATGTCACATTTTTGCTATTATGAATTACATTGCAACGCATGTCGGTGCAAAAATCCACGTGGCACTTCTCATTATTTTCACTGGCTGCTTGTCATGGAAGGCAATCCTTAAATGTAACCAAACAACCTGATACAACATTTAAGACTGTGCCCCGGGTTGCACCTAAAGGAGGACACATTTCACATGGGGCTTTCCTTGTTGGGTGAAGGGTGGGCACCCCAGTCTCTCCTCCCTCCAGCCACTTGGTTGATTTAAAATCAAAGTAAGCCAATACTGAGTCTGAAGAACTTGATCCAGGTAAGCATTTTATCCCTCTTGGGTGGGGCTCAGTGCCAAACCAATCAACCGAAAATAAGATGTCATTTTTAAAAACCCTGTTTTCGGATTTTCAGAACTTTGTAAATGAAGTGTAGTGGCGGTGTGAACACTAGGAGGAGAGAGAACAGAGGTGAAAACAGAGCAGGTGCCTTGAAGCCTTGTTTGTGTGGTTTCTGAGAAAAGAGCCAGACCTGTGGGCATCGTGCTGGGGATGCCCCGTTGTGAATTAGGTATCTCGTTGGTCCTTCTGGGCATTTCATGTTCGAGGCTTTGCCCTGTGTGGCAGTGATAATGAGGAGCAGTGTCCTACAGAGGAACAGTCCGTACTTGTTTCCATCCACTTTTGGTGAGGAGGAAACACGGGTTATTGAGTTAAATTAGACTTCCATGTGTTTGTTCAGTGGTTTTTAAAGATTATTTTCCATGTAGCACGATGAAATGGGACTAGCCACTGGCTGTCGGGTTTGGACAAAGAGCGTTTGGCTACTGCAGCAGGGCCTGCTCTTCTAGAAAAACTGCTGAGACGGGTTCTCCCCAAAGCTTCTTCCAGGGACTGAACACAGTTGCAGGGGCCCATGGAGCTGTGATGCACAGATAAAAATCTACACCATGAAAGGTTTGATGAATGTCTGTTTCTCTTTATTGTGCAACTGCAAATTCTTCTCTTTGAAAATGTTCAAAGTCATTCCTTCCACATTCTGAAGCTGTTTATAAAAGATCTCCATTAATGTGTCCTTATGGGAGCGGCATTTTACCAGGGGCTTTACATTGATGATGTTAAATATATATGAGAAAATGTAAAAGACAGATTGTCTGAGAGCATGTTAGTTATTACACGAGTTGAACTCTCCAGGACCTCTGCAGTGCAGTGAGAATCTAAGGCTCATGGTCCAGAAAAAGAACAGCATGGTCTGGAGGGATAGGAAATATTTAGGGCTTTTTACTATTGTTAGAGCCATACATGTTAAGTATGCACTACTGTAACAAAATTGTTTCCACTTACAAATGCCTGCAACACTTATTCTTACCTGTGATTTTACTTGAAGATTCTGTGGGTATTATTTCACATCAGACAACTCTGACAAGTCTATGCTAGCAAAGTATGTAATTCCGTGTGATTCCAATCTTTCTAATTAATTGAGTTACCACCAAAGTAAAAGTAATGTTACAAAAATATGTTGCTGTGGGTGGTGTTCCCTTTGGCAAAGTAGCATGCCCAGAATGTGAAGCCACAACCAAGAAAGAAAGAAACATTAACTTAAAATTAAAATAGCACATTGCTTTGTTTCCTAGAAGGAAAATGGAAATCCGATTGGGCTGGCGTTCTCTGAAAATATGTGTGTTATCGGGTATGACTTTGCCAAAAGTAATTGCAAATGTGAGCACAGTCCCATTCAGAGCTTGTTTTCCAGGTCTTCTCACCTCTGATCTCAGAGTCCCAGGCCAACCACTCGTAGCTCTGAGAAGGACACGCGTTCCGCGCTGCCAAGTGCCGGTTGTTTCTCCTCAAAGAACTGAGCAAACACCCAGCAGGGATTATCTCAGAGCCACGTTAGTCGAAGAAGAAAAAAGTTCACGTGGAAACATCCTAATGACTTACCTACCCACAGTTTTCTTCGCTTGTTTTTGTTGACAGGAACCCATCGCTGGCAAGAGAAGGCCCTTGCGAAAGTGTGCTTTTAGTTGGAGTTTCTATTTGCTTATTGTAGTTAGGTATGAACCACACTCCAAACAGGACTGAAAAGATCTTTTGAAAGTCCTTTTTTTTTTGTAGTTGCTAGACAAGAAGTTCACCGGGCGTGGACTGCTTCTTGTGTGTATTTGTGAAAATAAAATACAGTTGATGGTGATCATAGCTGATGTTATGTCACTCCTGGAGTGGGTTGGCACTTCACATACATTATTACATTTAATCATAGCAACAGCTTTACCAGATGGTTGCTGTGACCACCATCTCCATTGTACAGGCGAGGAAGTGGAGGCTCTGGAGCAGGGGGAATTTTCAGGCTTCCATGGACTTGGGAAAAGCCACCAGACTCTGGCATATTCCAGAGTTGCTGCTTTATCGGCGGGGCCACCCTGCTCTGTCCTCATGCTGCTGACTGGTTGGGCCAGGCTATTCATGGTGGTGGGCCTCTCCTGGGTATTGTAGGGCTGTTAGTAGCATCTGTGGCCTCTACCCACCAGAAACCAGTAGTATTCAGCAGTAGGGACAACTACAGATGTCTCCCAGCAGTGCCCACTGTCCCCTGCATAAGGGCTGGTGCCTTTGCTCCTTGTCATTATACCCACTTCTGTCTGCCTTCCAGTCCTGGGCTCCAAGGCCCCTGACTGGCATCATGGCTGTGGCCCTGGCCTGGCCCTTTTGCTCGCCCCTATCCTTCAATGCTATGAGGCCCTTCACACCGTGGTTGTCCAGGAGCCCTGCCCATAACAGCCTGAGTTTCTGGAGCTGGCATGTGTGGAAAAGGCTTGTATCAGCTTCTGCTCAGTTTCTGCTCTGCTCAGCAAGGATGTACTCAGGCCTCATGTGATCCCAAGTCACATACTCTCTGGGGAAGTGAAGCCAGGAAAAGCTGGACCAAAGATTTCAGCAGAAATACAACAGATCCAATACTCTGCCATGAGACCAGGGATGAGGAGGGTGGTATGTGGGAGGCAGGAGGAGCAGGGGTGGGAGCATGCCTCCCTCAGGTCAGCAATAGCAAGCGTGTCCAAGCCTCCTGCCCTGGATCCCTCGGGCAGCCTCGTGGGGACCTGGCCTCATAGACCCCTCATAAAGCTTCCATACAAAAGATAAGGAAACCATGGTCTTCCCCTTGGATCCCTACAGCACCCCTTCATCCCAGGGAGTATTTTCACAGCATGATTTCCAGGAATGTCTGACGTGGGGCAAACTACAGGCGAGAAGGGTTCATGCATTCAAAGGTCAGAAACATTAGCAACAATCTTGCCACCTGGGGCAGAAGTGTGAAGGAAAAAACAGCCAAGGACCCCAGACCCAGGGAGGGGCAGGACAAGGTGGCCAAGGAGACAGGGAAGGCAGAGATGTTAGAGCAGGTCACAGAGACCACACAGGGGCAAGATGGGTCTTCTTGAACAGTTGTCAACACCCTTGATAGTAATAACAAATAAAATAATAAAATCATGTTGTTATTCCTATTTTATTTTTGAAAAAAAATTTTTTTTGCTATTTTACTCCCACCCACCATCTTTATTTCAAGTTTTCACTTGCTGGTTCTGGTCCCTGCTGCCTCCTCTCCATCATTTACCAATTACAGAGCAAGTCACGGGCCTAAGGGACAGCGACTGGTTAACTCCTGCACTTCTCAGTGGGGATCACTGTCCAAGTGCAGGAACCAGGGCTGGTGGGGTTCAGTGACCTACTTGGGGTCCTGTAGGGCCAGCCAGGTAAGCCTGGGACACCCTCGGCCTGCTCTCCCGTCACCGCACCCACCTGAATCAATTACTTTTCAAACATACATTTCCATTTAGCAATTCATGCTGGGTCTAATCCACTTGCTGTTTAATGTCACTTAATTATCCAGAGACCAAAACAGACCCACAGAGAACAGATTTTAAAAGTATATTTTAAAGATAGAAATGGGCCTTTAATATTCCTCAGGATTTCAAATCCCCGGACAAAGAATGTCAGCTTAAATTTAAAGGAAGCCCTCTAAGATCCGTCTTTGAAAAAGAAAAAGGCAGCCTTGGCCTTCGTGAAAGCAGGGGACTCACCTTTTTCAAATTACAGTTTTCAAGTCTGATCCACCAGATAATCATCAGGGGCTCAAATAAAATCATTATTTTGTCAGAGAGAGAAAGCATGTTCAAGGGG
>PVKM010052751.1:0-10160 GCA_004027735.1 Carollia perspicillata
AGAGTGTGAACTTCACCTCTGGGTCACCCACAGCTGCTGAAGGGGACTGACGCTGTTTGGTTTCAGTCTTTAAAGGAGACCTGGTCTGTGGTGTGCAGGGCGGGTTTGAGGGTGTGCTGATAAATGGGCAACAACTGACTCTCTGGAACCAAAGCCCTTTCGCCAAGTTCCGTGGTATGAATGCCTTCTCCGTGACTGAGTTGGAGCTCCTGAAGTGGTGTCACACACTGGAATTCGGAGCCGGGGTGAGACGCTAAGGGTCTGATCTGCCGAGCCCCCGGAGCAGCTGGCTCCAGCGCACCGCTGGTTGGAGGGGAGCAGTGACCACTTCTCTCACTAGAGTCAGGGAGCAAGTGAGCTCCTCTCTCATTGGCCTCCGTCCCTTCTCCAGAGGTAGCACCAAGGCCCAGAAATGGTCCAGAAGGACAATGAAGAAGAACTCTCAGGGGCATCCCATTCCATTTCCTGAAGGGGTCCTTAAGAGCCAGCTCTCGTGTGATCAGATTTCAGGGCTGATGGGCAGAGAGCACACTGGGATGGGAGACTGATGAGCTGATGATAATAATTATGACAATTATGCAAAATACACAAATAATAATTACTGAAAACCATGATTATTATTATTTTTGTGTGTGCGTGAGATGTCTCCAGCTTTTTGGAACTGCACAGAAGCATCAGATGACCCCTTTTTGGTGGGTGTGTGGGTGTTGCAGCCAAGCTCGGGCTGTGTGGCGGGAGATGGAGTTCACGTCCCCCTCTAGACAGCTGTCTCCCGCCCAGAGCCCTGCTGGCATCCAGCCTTCCTCACCCAGTGCCAGGTCCGAGGAGGCCAGACTGCAAGGTCAGGAAAGACAGGGCCCCCCTGCTGGTTCCCATCTCAGAGCCACACCCTCACTGAGGACACAGCCACTGGTGGCGGGTGAGCCGAGAGAGGGCGATGATTAATTTAGGGGAAGAATTCGAACGCTCAGGGGCCATGTGCCTCTCCCATGAGCTAGTTTCTTGTTGGTTCATGGTGGATTGTATACTGGACCCAAATGGGGTCCATCAGATTTTCTTTTCTGCAAATTTAGAACTAGGACTGGGAGAAGGCAGGGTTAGGCTCTCTCACTGAGAGGTTGGGAGCGGGTAGCTGTTCCGATGGACTGCAGATGGGGAAAGAGAAAGGACCGACTGGTTCCTGGTGGCCTTCTGCACGCCAGTTCCAGTCCTTTCCTACAAAATTCCCTGGGTCTTTGTGGTAAAACCCAACCTCACTCACTTGAGGCCTCTGTGACTTGCAGCCAAGATTCTAAGCAGGGCTCTATTGCAAAGAGCTGTGAATATTTCGGTTTTATGGGTCAGAGGTCCACTCAAGCCAGCTCACCCCAGACTCCAGTGACCTGATAAGGGCACCTTTATGGAAACCAAACAAGAGGAGCTGTCACAGAGCTGGGAAACTGAGGCAGACTGGATTTAAGATGGCGCCAGGACTTCCACAGCAGGAAGGAGTTTAGTAATTCAATGAACATGACTCAGGTTCAAGTTCTTGTGTCTGCTTTTTCTGCTTCTTCTTCTAGTTCAGACTCCTGAGAGAAGAAATCTGATTGGCTCAGCTGATGACCATTGTCTTTTTGTAGAGCCTTTTGTGTCAGGCCATGTGATAGGCTATTAGGTAGCCTATGGGTGAGCTGCTCTTGTGTCAGGTGCTCATTTATGGCCCAATTAGATGTCAGCTCTGAGCAGGATGCCTTTGGTGGGGTAGGTTCAAACAGAAGTTGGCTGCACGGTGATTGACTCTTCCTGTGTGAATGCAATTCAGAGGTGATGGTGAGTCCCGGAAGGTTCTCGAGGATGTGATAGGATCAAATCTGGGACTTGGGAAAAGGATAATTGGAGGTGGAGAGGGGAGGCCGGGTGATTGGCTGCTGCCTTTTAGCTCAGTGAGAGGTGTTGAGCTGAGCCAGCCTAATGGAGAGGTCAGGGCCTGCCGGGATAGGGTGGGCGAGCCAGGCTTCTAGGGTCCCAGATCTAAGGAGGTGCTCACTCTCAGGCTCAGCACTCGCAGGAACCTGAGGGCGCCCCTTTAAGTTTGTCTCACTCACCGCACTCTAGGCCCTGGGTGGGGGGACGGGGAAGGCAGTTGAATTTTTAAGGCTCGGCAACCAGTGGGCCGCAGGTGGTGAGGGAGTGGGGCACCCCTCTCGCTGGTGAATGCTGATGCTTCTGGGGTTGTGGCCTGGAGGACTGGGGTGGGGGCCCACCTGGAGGTGGGGCTGCAGGAGGCAGGGGGCAGGTTGGAGGAGGCCAACAGGTTCAGTTGGGGGTCTGTGGAGTCTCAGGTGCCTGTAGGACTAGGAGGGCAAGCTTTCTAGCAGGCAAACGAGAGTGTGGGTTTGACGCTTGGACAGCAGCCAGAGCTGGTCAGGCACAGAGTGGACCACGGGGCGCCACGTGTGCGGGGCCCAGGGCCTGGCACCGAGCACAGCCTCTGGGGAGTTTGGTAGGTGGCACTTGCAGTCATGGGAGTGGCACAAGTCCCCAGGGAGGCAGGGGACTCTGCTGATGAGATTTCAGGCAGCTGGCAATAGCCTCTGGGTTAGGGGACGTTTGTGGAGAGGAAGGTCACTCCTACCTGCATATGTGCCTTGTCCCCAGGATTCCTGAAGCACGGATGTCTGACTGAAGGGTTGAGGACCGAGGGCCACGGCCCCTCCTCCTGCCTCCCTGACCTGAAGGTCCCTGAGAAGTGGCTTCTTGGTAATCACCCGGAAGTCGTGCCAGGTCACCAGTGCAACTGAGGCCATAATTCCCCACAACCCCCTTGCATGGGGCCTTCAGGTGAGTTCACGCTCATGGATTCACTCAAGCTCTATCATTTCCTTGTGAAGGCCCATCACTCCCATTTTACAGAGGAAGCAACTGAGGCTCTGAGAGGTTAAGTGTCTAGCCGAGAGCCATGCAGCTGGTCAGGGAAGGCTGGACTGGAATCCAAGTTTATCTAAAGGGAAAGACAATGTTCTGAACCTAGAGGTCATTGTGTATTTTAGGCTTTCCTTAGCTCTATGATGACAAGATGGCATTAGAGTTATGTAAATAAATGACTGATAAATGTTACAGACTTAAAATGTGCTGAATTTTGTGTTACACATTTAGGCCTCACGACAGTCCTGTGAGGTGGGCACCATCCTCCATCTATTGGCAAGAATAACAAAGACAGATGACGCCCAGTCCTGGCCATGGTGTGGGACGAGGGCTCTCACATACGTCACCGGGAGTGATAATGGCTGTAAGTGTTAGGGCGCAAAATCAACGGTAGACATTACAATTTGAAATGCAAACATCCTGATTCACAAATCCCTCTTTTGGGAATGAGAGCATCAGGACATAAGGACACATGTACAAAGACATTCATTACAGCCCCGTTCGCGGGGAAGAGGATGAAATGATCGAACGTCCATTGAAGGGGACGCGGGGAAAGGAGCCCTGGCTCAGGGGTGCTCTGGGTGGCTCCCCCAGGCAGTGAGGGGAGGGACTTACGTCCCCACGCGCTGACAGGAGGGTGTCCACAATATGTGCAGTGAACAAAGCAAGTCTGATGCAGCATGAACCCGATTTTTAAAATTAAATAAATAGAAAGAAATAAAAAAGCCCACGTATTTTTGTGTGTGTGTTTGTATGGGTCTAGAAAATTATATGGAAGGATGTGCACCCTCTGCTGAGACCTCAGGGAGAGGGATTCGAAGGCAGGGAGGGGGAGAACTTTTCAGGTACTGTCGTGTTACTCAACCAGTGCTGCCTGGGAGAGTCACGGGTGGCTTCATGGAGGCGGTGACATTTGAGTTGCGTTTTGCAGGGTGAATGGGAGTTCGCCAGACAATAGGGGTGGGAGGGGAGGCCAGTTCAGGCAGAGGTGCAGAGCAGTGAAAGCTCATGAGTGGGGAGACAGGGCAGTAGTCTTGCGGGGTGCTGCCTCGGCCATTTGCCCTGAGCCTCCACAAAGGGAGTGGCTGTGAGGATAAAAACGGCATCACGCAGGTGCAGTGCCTGCGCACCGTGGGCCTCGGCTCCTGCTCTGGGAACTGGACTGTCTAGTTCTGGCCGCGTCAGAACAGGGACTAAGGGTCCTGCGTGGCACATGCATGTTGGGTGCAAGGGATGGAGCAGGAGTGAGGCGAGGGCAGTGGGGTATGTGGGCAAGCGTCTCCCCTTCATCGCCCGCTTCCTGGTTGCTTCCTCCTCTCCTTCCAATCCCCCTTTGTTTTCTCCCTCCGTCCTCTCCTGCCAATCCCCTTTGACCCCTTCCCTTCCCTCCTCCTCCTCCTAGTTCCTCTCCCCCTTACAATCCCTGTGCCCGCTCCCAGAGGCACCTTCAGGGAGAGGGGCTCCACTGAGTGCTTACTGCAGGACAGTTGGTCAGGCTGTCGGTCGGCTGGACACACCACAACCCTTCTCGGTCTCTCTCGTACCTCCCTGGTCTGGGCGACCCAGGCGAGACCGCAGCTGCGATGCCAGAGCAGCTGGGGCTCAAATTCTACCTCTTCGACTTCCTAGCTGAGTGACCTCAGTGAGGTGGCTTGGGGTCTCTGCGCCGCAGCTGCTTCATCTGTCACCTGGGCATAAGGATTCTTCTCCCACGGCATTGTGGTGAAGATGACATGCGCAAGTGTTTCTCTTTATTTTCACCCTAGCATGGACTCCACAGATCCGGCTACAAAATATTTTATTTGTTAATCTTCCTTCAGTCTGGGTTCGGTGGCGGTTCTGGCGAAGCCTTCGAAGTCTGTGAGTGAATCAAGGCAGCAGAGCCCACCTGGAAGAGGAGGGCCCTGGGGCGTGGTGGGCTCCCTGGGAGGGATAAAGTGGGCAGCACAGGGCAGCTAGCTAGGGGGCAGACAGCAGGGAGTTTCAAGGCTCCCAGCACCCGTCGGAGCCCCTCCTTGGCTCCTTGTGTGTGAGGGACCCTGGAGAGGGCCCGTTCGTGGTGACGGGAAGAGCTGAGAGTTACTAATGGTGTTTGTAGTTGTAAGCCCCACTAATGATTGCAATCACGGACGTTGTAATAACGCGTGTAATGAAAGCTCTAGTAGCGAATTAATAGATCAGTTGTGACTTTGATGAGCGTGCTGAATGGGCTGAAGCACACTTCTACGTGAGCAGGCCTGGGGGCAGCCTGGCAGAAGGGGGAACCGTGGGGGCAGGAGAGGGCCTGGGGCTAGGGAGCAGTTCTGGGTTGGGCAGGCCTGGGTGTGGACCTCTGCTCAGGGTCTTCTGGGCTGTGCGAGGTGGCGGTGTCCTGTGACCTCTCTGAGCTTCAGTTTCCTCCCGTATAAATCAGAGATGATTATAATCCCGGTCTGCAGAGCCTGAGGATTCAGTGAAATAGTGCACTGAAGTGGGCAGCACCTCTCTGCACGCCCTGCTTCCTTTTCCAGGGGTGCTGGCTGCCCTGCTTCTCTGGGGAGCGCTCCCCATGTGCCTGCCACAGGCCCTTTGCACTGGCTGTGCCCTCTGCCTGGCATGCTCTCCTCCCAGATATTTTTGTGGCTTGTCCCTCCTTCGGACAGGTCTCTGCTTAAGTGTCATCTCACTGGGGAGGCCCTGTCTGATCCCCTTATCTAGAATAGCACCCCTACCCTCTGTCATCTTTGCTTTGTTTTTGTTCACAGCTCTTGACATTTCACGTCCGTAGTTGTTGATTACTTCATCATCCGTCTCTTCCTCTGGCCTGGAAACGTCACAAGCGCGGGGACTGTTTTTGTTTGCTGTGGGATGTCCAGTGCCTAGAACGGCGCCCAGCCCCCAGGGCAGCTCCGTGATGGGCACGGGGTACGGGGTACGGGCTCAATAAACACTGACAAGGGGAAGCTGCGAGCAAATGAATACGCAGCGATGGGATGAAAAAACTGATGCGGAGCTTCTCTCCAGATGCTCCCTTTCCCTAGGAAAAGAGTGTCTGTGTCTGCCCTCCGCTGCTCACCAGTCGCCCTCCTCAGGCATGCGGAGGGAGAGCCACAAAGGTGAGGGTGATCCTGGTGGAGGAGCCAGACCCCACCCTTGAGAGGGGATGCGCCGGACCTGGGGGGCAGTGGGCCAGTGAGGAGAAGGCAGAGGGTCTCTGGGCCTGGGAGCCGTGAGAAAGGGTCATTCTGTCCTCAAGCCAGACACCTGGATGCTGAACCGCAAGTTTTCAGCTTCTCTCCTTTCATGGCACACATCGACTCATGGCTATAATTCTGCAGCACACCAAAAATATATATATATTTGCCAATCTGACAAAAATAGACATACTTTTGATTGATTTACAAAAAAATAATAATGGTAATTACCTACCTTTTTTGCTCCCAAGAGACTTAAAAAAAAAAATCAAGTGCCTGTACTTGTCTATAGGGATTTCTGGTACCAAGAATTAACCAATCAGACACAACCTTATTATGCGATGTGACCAATTAGATGCAACTCTATTGCACCACATGTATTTGTGGTTCAAGATAGGGCATTCACATCAGACAGCTATTGTTGTGTTGGCTGTTGTCATTTTTTATTTGACAATCTCAGGGAAGAGAGTCAGTGCCCCTGACTAAACAGTCAGGCATCACATGTTTTAAAAACTCTTGTGGCACACAGGTTGGAAATCGCTGGCCTAGAAGTTCTCCAAAGTAGTGTGCACCCATGAGTGTGAGGTGTGTGCCTGTGATAAATCATTGAGCGTATGCTGGTGTGTATGTGTGTGTGTGTGCGCGCGCATGAATCTGTATCCCGAGTGTGCTTACTTGCGTGTTTGCATTGTATGATCAGTAGTGTGGGTGGTTGTACATGAGTGTGCTGGGTATCAGCTTGTATGGGAGGTGTGGCAGTGAGTGACAGTGTGTGTGAATATGTGTGCCTTCGTTTGGGGGTAATCTGGGGGTACGTGTTCATGAGTTCATGGAGATGTGTGTGTGTTTGTATGGAGGCGAGTTTGAAGGTGTTTGGTGGGGATATTGTAGTTGTGAGAGTGTGTGGATGATAAGAGTGTGCACATGTGCACTGGGGGGTTATTGCATACACACATCTGTGCCTGAAACTTGTGTTCAAGTCATCGAGGGTTTCTGTGGCCCCGTGCCGTTTGTCTATAAAGCACCCCCCATGAGACTTATGCTACCAGATGTACCAGTTGTATCGTTTTGCTTGTGCTCGTGTGACAAGGCATCCTGGCACAGGGCTGTGGAGAGAGAGGTGGGCCCCTTGGGAAGATTTCTGCTGGTTGCCGCTGTTTCCGTAGAAAAGCAATTATTTCATAAGGCCAGGCTGATGGCGTTGGAAATAACCAAGTGCAGAGCTGAAGCGAAGGGGACCACATCCCATTTGATACTAATTGGTTTGATGATGATAATTGTTGCATTGCAGACAGTGTGACCATCTCCTAATTTAATATCATCAATAAGGTAACAGGAGCTCAATGCAAATGAGGTGCGGGGAACGGTGCAGCCATTTGTAAGTAGTGTTCTTGGAGCATTTTCCTAGCTGGCTGCAGTGGGTGCCCCAGGCCTGCAGTGTGGGAGAAATGGTCATCTGAGCCACACTTCTGCAAACCTTCACCTTCAGAGAGGCTCAGGAGGGACCTATTCTGCGGCTCCCAGGGACCCCAAAGGCTTCCTTAGGGCCAGTTGCAATGGAGTCAGGGAGCCTCCAGTTCAATAGGCCACTCCCCTCCAGACTCAGGACATTCCCAGCCCAGAGCCCTGTAGTCTGACCACCTCTTCCCTCTGACTGGGCGGGGCTCCAGGGCGAGGACTGCGCTGCTTCCATCCGGCTGATCACTCCCTCAATTCAGGACCTGTGACTCTTTCACTGAGTCAGGGCTCTGAATGACACTGCTGATGTTTTAGTCATTAGACCAAAGCCTCGTGGGGTTCTCGTCTATCAAATCAGCGTCCCCCTCCTTGCAGAGCTATGACTCTTCCACAGCTCCGTGCCTGGGCCTTGTGTATGCGTACACATGGCCTGTGTCTATTGAAAGTCAGGGATGCAGCCTGCCAGCAGTAGGGGTGTGGCTTAATGCTTTGGAAAAGATTCTGGATCCGGACTGCCTGGGTTCAATTCTCAGCCCCACCACTTAACAGCTGTGTGACTTTGGACAAGTTACTTAACCTTTCTGTGCCTCAGCTGCTTCATTCTATAAATGGGGAAAATAATAATATCTCCTCATAGTTCTCTTGGGAGATTTAAATGAGTTAAATGTCTTAACTCCTTTTTATATTTATTAAAATAAAATAGATTAATTCCTCAGCCCTGGCTGGTGTGGCTCAGTGGATTGAGTGCTGGCCTGAGAACCAAAAGGTCACAGGTTTGATTCCTAGTCAGGGCACATGCCTGGGTTGTGGGCCAGGTCCCCAGTAGGGGACGGGTGAGAGGCAATCACACATTGATGTTTCTCTCCTCTTTTTCTCCCTCCCTTCCCCTCTCTCTAAGAAGTAAATAAATACAATCTTAAAAAATATATAATAGATTAGTTCCTCAGTCCCATTAGTCATATTCAAGTGTCCAATCCACACACACGGCTAGTGGCTTGAGTGTTGGACAGAGCAGAGTCACCTCATTTCTGTGTCATTTCCATCATCACAGACAGTTCTGCTGGCCAGTGGTGCTACAGTTCTTTGATGTTGGATGAGCTGAGCTCTGAGGAGGTCCCACACTTCCCCAGATTTCAAAAAAGCCCCTGTATTCTCCCCAATTCTAACTCAGTGCATTGCACAGATGACTCCTGGCAGGAAAAGTCCAGCCCTGCGCCACCTCTCGTCACATCTCCTGTACCTGACGCTCAGGCCTGGGAGCCCTGGTGGCTGTTGAACCAGATGGCCTGGGAGTTGTTAACGAGAGACTCTGTGTGCATGTGTGTGTGTGTGTGTGGGGGGCAAGGGTGGGGGGCCATGTGCTGTGATCATCATTTTAGACCTTCCTTGGGGAAGTAACAAATGGCATCCCTACCCAGCAGTCCTCCAGTGGGCCCACCTCATAAATCAGTGGGAAAGGCTCCCAGTCCCTGCTGAGTCGTCCCTTGGCCCCACAGGCAAGTGACCCAGAGGCTGTGGGGCTGCCTGCTATGGCTTCTCCTCCTACCACCGCTGCCCTGGCTGAGCCTGGTGGGCAAGGTGCTGGCTTGACTGTCAGCACCCCCGGCCCCAGTCCTGGCTCTCCCAGTGACCAGGAACCTACCAGATTCCTTCAGTATCCCACTCCACCAGTCTGATATTGAAGGAATCATCTTTATTTTCTAGGCCGCAGTATTTTCCTCTGTAAAGTTGGGGGTGGGGGTGACAGGGAAAACCATACAGGAATGGAATATTTGGGATTCACAATCAGTGCCACCTTCCAATCTATGGAAAAGACCACAGGACAGTGAGTCCCAGGCAGTGAGGGTCTGGAATCACCTTTGCATCTCCCTGGTAACCCTCATGCACTGTGATGTCCGAGAGCCTGAGGACTAAGGGCACGTGCTCATGGGGAGGCCATGCTGGGGCCTGGGGTGCCTGGAGATGGTTGAGTGAAGAGCCCGGTATGGGCAGGGTGTGGGCAGCCATGTCTTCTAGGAGACCCCGGGCTAAAGCCAGGTTCTGGACAGTTTGGCAAACTGAAAGTGAGGTCTGGCTCAGTACAAAAGCACAGCACAGAGATCTGATCTGAGGGGCCGGTGGGATCAAGGCCTTCCGTGGAGGTGGGGTTGCCTCTCCGGGTTTCTGGCAGAAAGACCTGGCACTGATGGGAGAGGTGTGCTAACCAGGCTGGACAGACACGGTCAGGGTAGTAGTTCCGCTGTACAGGTTTATTTTTTTAAATCATTTATAATTTTTTAAATTTTATTTTTCAATTACAGTTTGCATTCAGCATTATTTTGTATTTGTTTCAGGTGTACAGCATAGTGGTTAGACAATCATACACTTTACAAAGTGTTCCCCCGATGTTTCAAGTATCTGCCTGGCACCTTACATAGTTATACAACATTATTGATTATATTCCCTATGCTTTACTTTCAATCTTCATGACTATTCTGTAACTACCAGTTAGTACTTCTTAAAAAAGATTTTGTTTAATTTATCTTTAGAGAGAGGAGAAGGAAGGGAGAGAGGGAGAGAAACATCAATGTGTGGTTACCTCTCAAATGCCCCCTCTGGGGACCTGGCCTGCAATCCAGGCATGTG
>PVKM010052752.1:0-10184 GCA_004027735.1 Carollia perspicillata
GTGTGCCTGCCTTCCCCTGGCCCCACCCCCAATCTGGTACCAGAGAAGGTGGAGGAAGGGCTTCTTTTCTCTCCCCAATGATCTTGCTACCTTTTTGCATGCTTAGTGTAAGAACCCCCCCCCTCGCCACCGTCCCAGCCAATGATGGGGAGACTCCCCAGGGATCCTATTGACTGTGTCAGGGTAGCAGTGATATGAATGTCTCCAGAGGAAGTCATCGAAGTGAAGAATATGGGAACAGCTGTACGACCTTCCTAAAAATAGAGAACAGCCTGAGGTATCAGAGGCACAACAAGAAGACCAAGGGCTGCTCCTCAGTGGGCGAAGGGGAGATCGGTGTGAAACGAGACCTAAGTGTTGGGCACCCCTGCCAGAAGTCCCTTTAAGAAAGGAATGTGGTCTGCATGGTGGAAAGAAACTCACCGGATGTCCCTGAATTTTCCATGAAGCTCTGCAGGGCTTCATGAATGAGAAGATGGGTTTCCCATGAAGCTCTGCAGGGCTTTCCCATGAAGCTCTGCAGGGCTTCATGAATGAGAAGATGGGTTTTACTTGTTGTGGGATGCATGTGCAGAATTTTAAGAAATGATGTGATCTAATCTAGTTTATGCCTTTAATGCCACTCTGGCTAAATTGGGCAGAGACTCAGTTGTAGAGAAGAGCAAGAGAGGAAGAAAGGGTACATTTGGGAACTTTTTCAGAATTCCAAGTAGGAGATGATGGAGGCTGCGGGTAGGGATGCGATAGTGAAAATAGAGAGGAGATCGATGGATTTATGTCTTTTCTTTTGAATGTGGAAAATCAACTGAGTGGAAGGGGTGAAGAAAAGAGATGAATCAAAGGTAATTTGTATGTATTTGACTTCAACAGCAGAGGGTGTTATGGTTCATTCTGGTTGGGAAAACAAATCTATGGGAGGTTAAAGGAAAAATACTAATCGTTTTTTTGACATACATGACAGCTACCTATTGGATATCAATATAGATAACAAGAAAGCAGTGTGAATTTTCAGTAGACGTTAGGACTAGAGATACTTTAGGAGTCATGGGCACCTGTGCTGTATTAAAAGTCAAAGAATTGAATGTGTCAACTTCTAGAATGTGTGTAGGTAGAAGGGAGAGCTATTCCCATAGTTAAGGTCTGACGGAAAAGGAGGAGAGAAGGTAGCAACACAGAAAACTAAGGTAGGCTGTAAGGTGAGACTAAAATGGAGAATGTAGTATGGAAGGTGAGCAAAGAAAGTATTACAGTCAGGAGAACAGTCCCAGAATGCCGCTGGGAGATCTGGTAAGATAAGGAAAATAGAAACATAGAGGTCATTCACGATCTTCAAAAGAGTCGTTAGGACAAGGGTCTCAAGGTCTAGGCAGTTCCTACTAAATCCTAGTCTTGCCAAATGTTAAAATGTATCACACTATTTTGCAGATGCAGCTGTAAACAGGGTAAACTTGACAGGAACACAGTGGGATAAGTGTAGCCAACTGCAGAGAAGGAATCAACGTATCATCGAGTAAACAGTGTGTATCAGCAATGTCTAAGCCTCTCTTCTAGGAGACAGAGCTTTGGATGGGAATCCTCTGTCTCCTTTACTTGTTGCAAGTAAATGGAACTACCTTGCCATTCATGAATGGAACACCCCAAACAGTGACTTATGTGAGTTTGGTAACAGTGATTTTAGTGAAAAGGGGGTGTTTCAACCCAAGCTGAAGTGCATTATGTTAATAAGGTAAATAGAAGAAGGATCCCAAGTCGGTATGATCCTGGCTTAACCTAATTCCATGGTCAGCAATTCGGCTTTTGTGCTCATCGGCCTTAGGGTCACTCACCTGTTGTCGACCCACAATCTTTGCAATTCATAGAAAATGAGAGCTTACAGTCAGCGCTGATGCCGAAATCAGAGTAGTGTTTCCATCCCTGGTAATCATGGCTATTAAGAGCTTGTGTGAGTCTGCAAGTACAATTTCTCTTCCCAAGTAACATAGAAGTTTCCTTCTCTTTCTCTGCCCACCTCTCCTTCAAATCCAGTCTCCAATATTATTGTATGATTCTTCAGAGAAACGAAATTCAGTCTGCATTAGCCTGGCCAAAAATGGAGCTTAAAATAAGCTCTGAGGAAGTGATAGAACAGGACTCTCCATAGAAAGTCCTGGATTTTAATTAGCTCCACTTCGAAATGGCAGCGTTTTTGTGACTCGGATGTCAAAGGGGCAAATATGTTACAGGGATACATGTAGGAATACCGGCAATCAGGGTCTAAAGAGGAGAAATAAAGCAAGAGGAAATGATGGATGGAAGAAAGAAATTTGGGTTTAATTCAGTTTTTAGTCTTAAAATAGTTATCTGTAAAAACAGAAGCGGTCTTAATGTTCTTTGAATTCTAAACCTTCTATACTTTCTGAGGGATGACAAGGAATATGTCAATTTTGGGCATTCGTTCCGTTAAGAAACAGAATGGGTGGATTTTAACTAACGATCAATTACAAGCCTCTTCTATTGGTCTTTAATTCTGACTGTGTTTTGAACTTCCCTGAGTTGCTTGCTTCGAAGGCATACAGAGTGCTTAATATATTGGCCCAGCATGGAGGTGGTGGTCCTTTAGTTAATTATTTTTCTTATTTTTCAGTATTTTGGAAGTATTTTTCCAAACGGACAACCCAATAGTTAGATGATAAAACATTTTGTGAAATAACTTGTTTCCACCAAGTTTTAAACCTTCATCATTTCTTCATCATCTACCTGCTCTAGAAAACGGGGCCACCTGAACTTTTAAGGATGGAGTCAGTGGTAAATATGCCCACTGTTTTGTTGCAATGTCAGACAGAAAGCCCTGGAAATTCGTGGAGCTTTACCTTGGGCTTCAACATCACTTTGCATGGAAAACTCTGCAGGGGCGTCCAGCCGCGACCCACGGGCCACATGCAGCCCAGTGTGGCTGTGAATGCGGCCCAACACAAACTCAAACATGTCCTTAAAACGTTATGAGGCTTTTTGTGATTATGTGTCACAGTGTATTTAATGTGTGGCCCAAGACAACTTTTCTTCCAGTGTGGCACAGAGATGCCAAAGGGTGGGCACCCCTGCCAGAAGTCCCTTTAAGAAAGGAATGTGGTCTGCATGGTGGAAAGAAACTCACTGGATGTCCCTGAATTTTCCATGAAGTAGATTCTCTTCTTTACTTTCTAATTTCACCTTCATTCTTTTTTTTTTTATTGCTGCAGTCACTTGACTCATTAAACATTCATGAATGCTCTTACCTTTTCTGTAAATAGCAGTTGCAGAGAAGTACTTTCTAACAGAAGAGACATTACTAATTTTCTTGGGGGAAAGGTAACAACTACTCATTAAACCATGACATCAAATCGAGGCTGCCGATGGGATTATTAAAAGCCATACGATGCTTCTGGGGGACTCATTCGTATTATTACTGCAATTATGTTCCATTTGCAACTGAACTGCAATAGTAAAATATGTTTGAAATCCTCTATGACACACCCACATACACACAGATCTCGGTAACAGAAGTCTTGGTGGTACAGGCCTTGAATTTGAGCTCGGTCCCACCAGGCAGCCGGTGAGACACACTAACAAACCCCATGTCATACCAGGACTCTGTTTCCAAACATATGTTCCAAAAAGCAGCCTTCCTTAATGTTCTGAATTTGGATTTTGAGGATGAGCTTCAGGGTGAAAAAAGAAAAAGCCCTTCTAAGTAAAGCCCTCAGCCCAGGGACGTATGTGCTGCGAAAGAGCAGTGTAGGTGGCGTGCGAGACCACTGCGGGGAAAGTCTAACTATCCTGTGTGTGTCCATTCCTGCTCGCCTTATGGAAGGGTTGCCAGCATTTTCTTCTTGTTGGCGCATTCTCCTTCCTTTTACTTTTAAATTTGTTTGAAGTCTCTTACGTATTTGAGAGTAGGATATGTTTAACGTAAATTAAGAATGAAAACTCACGGAATGTGTGAACTATTTTCACACTCGAGTGAGAATTGCACTAGCTCTTAATTTATCTGACAGGACATTAGAAGCTCAATCTCTTAAATCCTTCACCGAGGACTGGGTGTGCCCAGGAGGCGGAGCCTGTGGACACCCCGGGGCTTGTGCAGATAGAGTGAGCTCCTGATACCTCCCTCTGCATCCAGTTGAGGTCCTTAGAAGTGTTCCTTTCCCTCTCTGATTCCTGCCTAGGGTGGAGCTCTGTCCTGAAAGCCTGCCTCACCTCCGCATTTTTCCTGGAACTATTATTCCCTGTATATATCTTTCCAGAAAGTCCCTAAGGACTGCTTCTTCCCAGAGAGCTACTTCCTAGAAATGTGGTCTTCCATGTCATAGAACTAAGTGTAAGTAGTACTATTAGCAGAGGGAAGAGATGTGTGTGACCCGTCCTTCATCGATGACAACACTCCAGTCACAAGGCTGCACCGCTGCTCTCCTCAGCCAGCGCCATGCATCCTTTAGACCTGATGGGTGGGCAGAAACACAGTCTCCACCCTGGCTTACAGATTCTTTTTGCTGTGCGCCACCCCCAGGTTGCTGTTCTTTTCCTTTCAAAGCTTGAATGACAACCAAGTTTGCTACCTCCGTGATTTTTGACTGCACGTAACCCCTTCAAGGAGCAATCCATCAGTGTTCTCCCATTCCTGGACCTTCCTGTTCCAAACTCCCTTTCCTTTCCGTACTAACATACCCCTGAGGGCTTTGACACAAGTTACCACTGAGGCCTTTGGTACCAGTTATGCAGAAGTCCCTTCCGGTGCATCTTATAGATAGTTGATTGGTCAGTACTTGAATATTTTTCAGAAATCCAAGTCCATTTACTTTTTGAATACACACATTCTTAGCAATCTACTTAATCATATTATGAAGGTTCAGCAAAGGGCTGGCTGAGTTGTCACTCAGGTCCCCAAAGGCCACTGGGTGTAAGATCGGGTGTTAGTCCCAAACCTCTCTCTGCTGCCAGCATGGGGTTGCTAATACAAGCAGCAGCCTCTTCAGTGTTGGTGCATACCAGGGATCGGCTGGGCAGAGCTGGAAGTGGCCGACTCTGTTGTCATGCACTGAACACTGCTCACCAACCCCATCAGGGGTCAACGTGCAGGCTGTAGCTGAAATCGTGAATTTTGGGGAGTCTCATGTGAGACTTGACATTTGTCTCCAATAAGCTTGTCCCGGTATTATGGCCTGTTGAAATTATTGTGAAATTTGACTTTATTATTTATGATATTATTATATGCTAGAAACAAAAAAACAACAAGATTCATGACTCAGACTCTGGAGCCAGACAACCTGGTCTCATAGTTCAGATCCAAACTCATTTTCTGTGTGAGTTTGGGCAATTTACTTAACCTCTCTGTGCCTAAGGTTTCCGATTCGATTATTATAGCGATGGAGTTTGGGGATTATTAAACACGTTAATGCATTTAAGTGCAAGGAACAGAGTTAAGTGCCAAATACATGGAAGAAATTTTACTCATAAACCACTGTCCCAAGATTTAACTCATTTAAAGCTTAATAAACATGACTTTTCTAAAAATTGCTTATTATTTGCATTGTCCACTAAACGTAGACCCTTTTACTTGGACATTTTCAGTTGAAACTCCTTAGATATTATAAATCATTCACATACAAAGTTACCTAACAATATTATCTTATATAAATATCTCCACCACATAATTAGTTCTAATATGGAAAGCTACTGAATATCACATTTAATGAAATCGCCTTGTTTATATTTCACCTGACCTATATTTTTATTTCACTCTAATGTAAAATGAAGTTTCTTCACATGATTTACTCTTTTCCTAGTGTTGATTACACTTTTTCTGTCTTTGAGCCACGTTTGTTGCAGAACTTGTCAAAAGCAAGACCTTGTGATTCTAGTAGGTGTTTATCAGACATTATCCAGTCTCTCACTTCGAAGTCAAGATTTTACCTACATCTCCTGTTCTTCATGACTCTAAAGATTTCTGACAGATGCCTTGATATCATTGCTTTGTGTATGATAGTTTATCTTGTTCCAAATACTGTAGAAGCCATTTAGGCAAGTAATTATTTAACGTCTATCTCGTAACCTGAGGCCGGTCTTCCACAGGGGGCACAATTGCCTCCAGGGGGAAACGTGGCTGAATACCATGCTTGCCTGAGGGTAGAAAATTTCTAGAAAAGTACGAAAGAAACCCAAAGATTTTCCTCTGGAGCGGGGGCAGCAGAAAGGGGGTAACTTTTATGTTCTCTGAAGATGTCACTCAGTGTGTAGGATGTTAATGGAAACATAAGCCCGTTTTCCTTGTGCGATTCTCATCTGAGTTCTGGAGTCACCCTGCTCTCTCAGCCCCTGATGAATTTTGTCCACAGGCTTGTACATTTTTCTAGTGGCCTTGAATGTACCTTGCACCTCCGGCTTTTTTGTAATTCCTTTTCTTTCCAGTCTTGTGCAGGAACGCTCCAAGCCGCCATGTCGATTTCTTTGTCTCCCCTGTCACGTACCGCTCCTGGGACTGGTTACTAGATGGCAAGGTTTCTGTCTCTGTGGGCGACTCTCTTTTCCTCCAGCGGTGGGCCTCTGCAATGACCGCTGATTACTCCGACTCTCAGTCTGGGATTTGACCCGTATGTCACACAGCTTTTAGGATCGACTTTTCAAAAGCTCGCATTGCTCCTTCAGGTACCGCTTCTTGCGGCTCCAGACCTTGGGTGCTTTAACCACAATGCCATTTAATTGGGCAACTGGGGCTTCCAGCTGGCGACGGTCACGAAATAGCAGCTTCTACTTAGAACAGAGCCTGGCAGCCCGGGAATCCCAGAGTAGCAATCCTCATTTCTAAAAATGGTTCTGATATTCCGTTTAAAACATACAGTGTGTTTTTATTTAGAAAATATTTATTTAGCTGTCAGAAACACTTCAACTAACCACTACGCTTTATAAGGGCTGGGATCTGGTTACACCCTCAGACGTTGTAGGAGCTCTGGTTTTTCGTAAACTGAGCATAATGAACTATAGTTGAAGAACCCTGTATAGTTCCCCATGTGGGATTTTCTTGTCACCTACTGTATACACAAGGAAAACATCTTAATTCCTTGCATCTTCTAAGGTCAGATTCCTGCTTTGTCTGTACCCCCTTATCTCGCATGGTAAACAGAGACACGCCTTCAGCAAGGGGAAGTAGGGAAGATCAAGGGGACTCTGTGACTCAGTTTAATCTCCTTATGTACCCAGACTGGGAGATTTCAGCAACTACCGAGTCAGACGTCTCTTAATGGAGGAAATTAGAAAACCCCGATAAGATAAGTAGGAGGAGGTGGTAACTGATTAGCTGTAAGGGTCTGGGGAACAGACTGACCATGAGAAAGAAAATCAATAGACTTTTCCCCCCCCTGTTTTTAAAGCAAGTGGTTTCCAAGGGAGAGTTCAGAATCAAAGCTAAATCAATAGTCCAGGAAGAGAAATCTAGGTTAACGGGATCCAAGACTGATTAGTGAAGTCAAACCCTGGCCTAGCTAATCTTTCACTTTTCTCTCTGCCTTCTTCCCTCCTCTCCTAAGTGTGGACTTCATCTTAGAAACTGTGCCTTCTGAAATATCTGCACTGAATGGTCCCACCTGGAATTACCGTGCGTGCACACCCCACAACATATGGTAATATAAGTACACTCTACTCTATCATTATGTGTGTACTTACACACAGGTTTTTCCATCACTTTGACTCTTGTGCATTTTGTGTTTGAGAATTTATTTGTTTGGTTTTTCCAGGGTTACTAATTCTCGTGTCTGCTCCCAGCACTGAATCTGATTTCTCTTTTTGTTCTCCTACCAACCAAGGCCCTTGACCCATTCCTCTGCATTCCGCCCCACAAACCCTCTGTTCCGTCAATGTGTGTGTCCACTTGTGCTTACGTACGCCACAGGCATGTAGGCTTCTGCAAACATAACTTATGCTTAAAACACGTATGACCTACTGACCTTTCTGAACAACACCGGGAAAAGAATAATAAAGATGACAATCCTGGCGATGTGGGATCACCGAAGTCTATGGGATATACCGCTTACTGCCTTGTATATGGCACCACTTCAGTATAGCCCCTCAGGTGATCGACTGTCTCACACGGGGACATTTCTGCAAACCTTACACCTAGCTCAGAAGAAGAAGGAATGATTTATTCAGGTAATTTTCATGTAAGAGCATAGAAATAAAACAGAACTTTGGCTCTCATGGAAAATGAAGAATCATAAAGACTTGGGTCTAAAAGACTTAGGACTTCATTTATAGCTCATCTAATCTAACCTTTTCTTCTAAGGTCAATAAGACCATCATTTCACATGTGGTCATTACTTTGCTGAATAATGCCATTATTATTTTATAATTTCCAGAAAAATGTGACTTTACCCATCTCAGCAGAGAAATGTGTATTATTTAGTCTTCATCTTTACTGAGGATGTGTTCGCCTGCTGTGTATGTTGAGGAAATGGGCCAGTCTGGGTAAAACCTTCTCCAGACAGAGCTCTTCGACACTTGCAAAACTTGTTTTCCGAGACTCCAACTGTGCTCGAGCTGAGCTGACTTCAGGTAGACCGGTGGACACGGAGAGGAGCCGCCTCGATCCCCTCTCTCCTCAGCACTCCTCAGAGTAGAACTGGCCTCTTCCAGTGCTTGGACCACATTTATTTCTTTTTCTGTGTTTCACAGAAACACTAAGTCTACATTGATTGAAGCCATTAGTAATGTAACTAGTAATCCAAGTAGTTTATCGAGTTTCTCCTGCCTGTACTGGCTACTTTGAAGTATTATATAACTTTCTGGCGATCTGGAAAAGTGATACAAAGGGAAGTGTTGGCTAGCCAATGTTAATATTTGCTCAAAACAGTGAGTCACAAAAACTGGGATTTCCTCTTCAGGCTGCTTATTACTGGCATATTGTCTCAATCGCAGTATAATTGGATGCAATAATCCCTGTTTAAAATGTGGAAGAATGCCTTGTTCAGGTTAATGGGAGACCTCTATTTGTCTTGATATTCCCGTGGGCGAGTTTACTTCGGCTGCACTTGGAGGAATCAGTCATCTCACCAGAGGTCACCTGGTAGGGCTGCTTGATTTGCTTTTTTATTGTTCACTCTCCCTGACGGGTGTCCTCACCCTGGCTCAATCACAGTTCTTCTAAGAACCAGTTATTCATCTGCCTTTTCTGAAACACTGACCATCTAAACCAGAAGAACATTCGGAAAGTGACCTTCATTTAGAAAAGGCTGAGGTGCTAACAGAGTTGTGCCTAGAAGAATCTATCATGTACAACACAAAAATTCATCATCTTCTTTCCTACAGGCAAACCGTGAGCTATTATGTACCCAATTTTCTTGGCCTTAACTTTTCATGATTCCAAGCATTTCCACGGGTTCCAGAAATTACAGTGCACCATATTGTCACGCCATCTGCTCATAAGATGAAAATGTTTGCCAGGCAAGTCACAGATAGACAGCTCAGAAGCATTTCTGTCCGAACAGCCCCGCCCCAGTGGCAGCAGGCAGGGACAGTGTAGTGAGCTCTGGAGTCAGGCTGACCTTAACTCCAGACCTGGCTTTGCAACTTACTAACGTGTCCCTTCGGGGAACTCTCTTGATCTGTCAAATGGTGGTAATAGGAGCACCTGTGTCCTGTGAGAACTGAAAATGATATTGTAGATAGGCAAGGCACCTAAGCAGAGGGCCCGACACAGAGAAAACAGACCACGTGAATTTATAATTATTATCGCCTAGGCGAAACTCACTGTGCCACGGTGGAAAACAGTATGGTGGTCCCTCAACAATGAAACAGACTGACCCCGTGACCCCGTACTTTCACCCCTGGGTGTGCACTGGAAAGAACTGATAGCAGAGACCCGAACTGACATTCTTGACTCCCAGGTTCACCGGGGCGTTACTTACGAAAGTGGAAACAACTCCATTGTCCATCAGCTGCCTACGGAACGAAATGTGGTCCGCGCATAGAAGGGTGTGTCACGCGTCCTTAAAGAGGAGAGAGATCCTGACACAGGCCACATCACGAATGAACTTTGAATGCAGTCTACCAAGTGGCATGAGCCAGGCACAAGAGGACAAACACTGAGTGGCTCCACTTACGTGAGGGATGCGGACACTGGCCCGCAGCGTCCATGTCATTATGGATGAAATGAGACATTCACATGGACTACTGAGTCC
>PVKM010052753.1:0-10170 GCA_004027735.1 Carollia perspicillata
AGAGGGGATGGATTTGCAGTGGGGGCTCGGGTAATAGGTCCCTCTCTGTCTTTTAGCAGGAGAAACTAGGGGACATCTGCTTCTCCCTCCGCTATGTCCCCACTGCTGGCAAACTCACCGTCATCGTCTTGGAGGCGAAAAACCTGAAGAAGATGGACGTAGGAGGGCTGTCAGGTGTGGGAAGCAAGGAAATGGTGGTGGCGATGCAGGGTGGGCCTCTGGCTTAGGCCGACCGTCTCTGGGCCCAGAGGGTCTATGGGGGGGCGGGGGGAGAGGGAGGTCCAGGCTGCCAGAGAGTGTCTTGGGGGAGAGAGTCCCAGGCTGTCACGGGAGGCTATAGATTCAATTTGGGCACAGAGAGAGGAGACCTGACGGGTGCATGGGCATCTCTGTGTTGTTCCAAAGAAGTCTCATGCATCCTCCGCGATCCGATCCCTCCGAAGCAGTGGGGGAGCTCTAAGGCGGCTCCCCTCTCTCCCCAGATCCGTATGTCAAGGTCCACCTGCTGCAGGGAGGCAAAAAGGTGCGGAAAAAGAAAACGACCATCAAGAAGAACACTCTGAATCCCTATTACAACGAGGCCTTCAGCTTCGAGGTGCCCTGTGACCAGGTCCAGGTGAGCTAGACCTGCCCTGAGACCCTCCAGAACAGCCCCAGGCACCTAGAAACCCCGTTGATAGAGGAAAGGAGACTTTTTGGCAACCTCCAGAAACCAGGGCCTGGGGTTATCATGTTGTGTTTCCAATTTCCTTCTAGGAGGAGCAGGTTACCCCGCCCCCAAGGCAAGGCCAGGGTGCCCCGCCCCCTCAGGAGCCTTGGTTACTAAGAAAGAGAGACTTCTCCACAACCCTTGAGGGACAGGTCCCTCTACTCATTGGAGAGTCCTGGAGGTTTGTCCCCCTTAGGAGGCTGCTACCTAAGGAGGCTCCTAACAATCCCTTAGCCAAGGGATCCGAAGTGTTTCTCACCTGTGGAATTCAGTCAGGGAGGAAGAACGATTACAGAGCCCCCGCCTAACTGCAGGGCTCTCCCCCTCCAGTTCTCAGTCTGTCCCCGCCCCGGGACCCTACGAGGGCCCCCAGGACTTAGGAGGGAGGGACTGTCCTTAGCAACGCTACCCAGGTCCCTCCTGGTACCATTGTACCCCACTCCCCTGTCTCCCCTTCTGCCCACCCCAGAAGGTCCAGGTGGAGCTGACCGTGCTGGACTACGACAAGCTGGGCAAGAACGAGGCCATCGGGAGGGTGGCTGTAGGGGCAGCGGCCGGCGGGGCTGGCCTCCGGCACTGGGCGGACATGCTGGCCAATCCACGGCGGCCCATTGCCCAGTGGCACTCGCTGCGGCCCCCTGACCGAGTGAGGCCGCTGCCTGTGCCCTGATCCCACCCTAAAGCCCCTGATCCCAGACTTCTGGCCAAAGCCCTGCCCAGACCCACTTTTAAGCCTTCTCTGAGCACGAACCCCCAGCCTCACCCCTCCACCCACTGGACCCATTCCTGCCTCCTCACCCCATTATACCAATCATGATAACTTGCCAACTTCCCCCACCACACATACCCAGAAGCCCCAGGGCCCCTGCGGGGGGAGGGGAGCAGTTTGACCTTCCCCCAGCCCACCCACGGTCCCACCCTCTGCTTTGACAATCAGTAATCCCCTCAGACTGTCCCCTTTGCCCTACACAGGATCACTACCCTGTCCCCAGTCTCATTCCTGCACTGCTCCTGGGGCCAAATAAATACTCAGCAACTTTGGTGGCCTGGCTGGGTGCTCCTTATTGGGGGAAGGGACGGGGGCAAGGACTGGAACCCAAGCAGTAGCTTCACCTCCAGGGGAGGGAGCACACAAAGGCAGGGGTGGTGCTGTCCATCTTCAGAACGTACTAAGGGAAACACCCTCCTATCCACCCACTCACCCGTCCATTCATTTGTTCACTTATTCATTCCCTCACCCCTCTGAGTACTGTGAGGAATTGACGAGAATTTGCTTTATTCGGGAATTTATCGTGACTTGTCTAAGGTTGTTGCGGAAAAACGAACTCTTACACGATCTGGGGTGACGGAGTAAGCCTTTATTACACGCGTGGGCCCAGAGGAGACAGCTTCCAAATTCTGGGCACCGAGGAGGGGTCAGGTGGGTGGTTAAATACTTTTGCAACAAAGTGGGGAGGGGAGAGGTCTCATGGT
Organism: Carollia perspicillata; assembly: GCA_004027735.1. Lineage (NCBI taxonomy): Eukaryota > Metazoa > Chordata > Mammalia > Chiroptera > Phyllostomidae > Carollia > Carollia perspicillata. The sequence continues at coordinate 2,183 of PVKM010052753.1, forward strand.
ACAAGCAGGAGATATGTAATTGTGAAAGCTAAGGACACAGGAAAGGAAGGGAAGTGGTCCTGGACCCAGGACAAAGGAACAGCAGGGGAGCATCCAGGGCCCAGGGCAGGGAATCAACTAACTAGTCAACAGGTGATAGTCTGGAGCCGGGAAGTCAGCAGGGATCCATTCAGGGGCTGATGCAGAGAGCCCAGGCTTCTTGGGTGCGGCACCCGGGGCTGGATGTGGAAGCTGACCCAACTTTGTGGATCTCACAGAAAGGTTCTCACCTGGCCAAGGCCTCAGCCAGCAAGTGACCGAACAACACGTAAACCCAGGCATGTCTGATACCCAAAGCCACATTGTCAAGCATCCTGCCATCTCGAATGTGAAGTGGCAGGCATCACAGGGTGGACCGCTGTGGCCATTCAGCTGGACAGGCAGGAGCAGAACTCAAGAGAACAATCCCCAGGGGGAATGGAAAGGATGAGCCCGATTTTTCTGGGAGGGTCTGGGGAAGGGTGTTTGTTACAAGCAAAGAATACGGTCCAGGAGGCAGGAGAGGACTTCAGCACTTCCTTTGCTGTGCTGTGACCGACTTTGTGTAGCTCGCACATTCCCGTGGTGTAAATTCTCCCATTGTGGCTGATTTCAAGCCTCCAATGTGAAGTCATCAAATGTGGACTTGAGAAGAGATACCCACTAGCACACCAACATCTAGTACTTCAAAGGGTCAGGATGATGATCCTAAAATTTAAGACACAACCAAAGAACCAACAAAGGAACTCCCTCCCCCAAAAACCTCAATAGTCAAGATAAATATCTTAATGCCATATTTTTAAAAAATTAATGAAGTCTACAATGAACAAAATATTAAAAAATTTAAAGACAGGGACTGACCTTGCACTTGGATCACTGTGCCTCATGGAACTGACCTTGCACTTGGACCACTGTGCCTCATCCTAATGACAGCCCTGGTTTTAATAAAACTTTATCTACCACGATAGCTTGTGGTCACAATTTACCAGTTTAATTTTTTTAACTATTATATTAAAATGGCATTTCCTTCATACAGGTACAGTCTTAAGACATAACAGTAAAATATAGTAAAATAAGTGATGAGTATTGAGTATTACATTTACTGCAATGTATTTAATTGAAATTTAATTTTTAGTAGTTTAGCTAAAACATTAATTTTTATTAATGACTAAGTGTAATACCCAGGTCACAAAATTCCTGAGAATTTACCAACTAGGGGCCAGTGCTGGCTGCCCGGGACACATTCCTGCCAGGTGAGAAGCCCTGCGTGGTAGAGGCAGGATGTGAAGGGAGGAAGGAGACACAAACACCTATTTTTTTTAAGCCTAGGCCACTTCACTTTAACTTGGATTGATCAAGATTCCGCTCAGGTTTTCCTAATTTTGAATCAGCCCAGGCTTCACCCATGCCAGAAATTTGGACGTCCCCAGGCTCCGCCCCAGCCTCGTCCGGCATCGTCGTCATGACAACCGCGTCCTCACGCCTTCCTTTCTCCTAGGCCAGGGTAGTCTTTCCTCATCGTTCCCATTGGCCAAAAGTTTGAAGTGGGCGGGTCCCACCCTCTCGCATTGGTGAATTGATAGTGTCGGTGCCCGCTCGCATATTCCCATTGGCTGATTGATTAAAAGGGCGGGGCCTATGGACAGCAGTTGTGGGGTGGGAGCCGGACAACTGCACAGCACCCAGGAGGGAGGGAGGACAAGTCCCAGGATATTTGGAAGGATAAAGGTGAGGGGGTGTGTTATCTAGAGGAAAGCGGGGAAAAGCCAGGGACAGTGTGAAGGGAATGGGTGGGCAACGCAGAGATGATATTTGGGAATTCCCTGGATGTCTGTCCCGCAGAGCTATGACCACACCGGCAGGCTCGGGCGCGGGCTTCGGCTCCGTGTCGTGGTGGGGCCTGTCTCCGGCGCTGGATCTGCAGGCTGAGAGTGAGTCCCCCACCCCAGGACCACATCTGTCACAGCGGCTACCGTCACAGTCTGACAGATGGTGCGCTAACGTTCTCCGAGGCTCTAACGGCGGGAGGCACCCCCTAAATGGGCAGCTCAGGTTACCTCCCCGAGAACTACGAGTCCCAGAATGCTTAGAGGCACAGCTCCCTCTGGAACCCAGGTCGGAGGTGCAAGTCCTGCTGAGAGTTGTAGTCCCTCATTGCTGGGGATGGCTACAGAGGGCGTTTTTCAGGCCGCCAACCTCAATCTGCTCTCTCGCCTTGTCAGGTCCTCCTACGGCCCCAGACTCGCAGGCCAATACAGAGCACGGGGCCCCCGAGCTAGATGTGCTGCTGCTGGGTTCCGTGGATGGGCGCCATCTGCTACGGACCCTGGCCCGGGCAGGGCTCTGGCCTCGCAGGAAGTTCCACGTGAGCTGGGATTCTGGGGTGTGGAAGGAGGAGGATGAAGATGAGAGTCCAGATTCCAGAGTCCTTCAGGGAATGGGATCTGGAGGCCTGAACCTCTAGGTCTGAGGGAGGTGGAAGCTGGGAGCCTCCACCTATGTGTCTTGATGAAGGAAATGTCTGGGGTTGGGGGTTCCTGGATTCAAGGGGAGAAAAAAAGCCTATGGACGGTCCTGAGTAGTGTTGGGGAGGAGGCCTCTGAGAGCCCACACTCCTGTGTTTGAAGTGGTGGGGGTTGGTGTGCAGAACTCGTGGGTCTTGTCTCCCACTCCTGAGTCTCCTAGGGGCCAGAGACACAGATCTCAGAGTCATTCTGCCTGTCCATCCTTCCAGTTCTACGTGCTGGAGAATAATCTGGAAGCTGTGGCCCGGCACATGCTGTTCTTCAGCCTAGCCCTGGAGGACCCTGAGAAGATGGGGCTGCAAGGTCAGCTGCAAGGACCAGGGCATTCCGGCCCCCAATCCCTTCCTCATCCCTGCAGGGATTTTGGTTTTTCAACTGTGCCATGGAAAAACTGTGGACATTGTTCCCTATTTTGTCATTTGCTCACTCACTTGAGAGAATCCCAAGAAAAAAATACACACAAGACTCTCAGAACAGTGCCAGCATTCAAAACCTGCTGCAGCAGGAGTCCAAAAGAGATCAGGGGACTTCCTGAGAGCCAGTGAGTCCCCAGATGTGGGGAGGGTTTGGCCGAGCTGAGCTCAGTCCTGCCCCAAGCCTCCCACAGCGAGAGGTGTGACTCCCAGGAAGCCAGCCTGGAGGAGGCAGCCTCAGAAATGAGACTGAAAGAAGTGGGAAAAGGAGGCTGGGCGGGGTGGCAGAAAGGGATGATTTCCCAGTAACAATTTCAGCTTCGTATGTAGAACGAAGTCTGGACCCGGATAAGCTGAGTTCAAATTCTGGCTCTGTTTGCTTTGTGCCTTTGAGGTAGCATCTACCCCTTTCTGGGCCTCAGTTTCTACATTTATAAAGTGGAGATCCTGCAAGTTTTTTGCTCCACAGAGTATTGTGCTTTTCAAGGATTCAGTGAAAGAAAGAAAAAAAAAAGCATCGCTCTCGGCTTCTGATAGAGACATGGTACATCTTAGCGATTGTCATCATTGTCATGGATGGTGGCTGTCATCGATAGCCCAGGACATTCCTAATACACTGCACATGATTTTCAGCTCACTTTGTATACAACTAGTCCTATCTGTATCTGTCTAACTAAAGGTATAGAGTTGTCTTATTTAAGGTTCTTTAAAATAGCTTTTTTAAAAAAGATTTTATTTATTTATCTTAGAGGGGGAGGGAAAGAGAGAGGGAGAGAAATATCGATGTGTGGCTGCCTCTTGTGCATCCCCTGCTGGGAACTGGCCTGCAACCCAGGCATGTGCCCTGAATGGGAATCGAACCGCGATCCTTTGGTTCACAGGCCCATGCTTAATCCACTGAGAGGAATGTAAACGTGAAATTCAGGATTGGGGTTACCTGGGAGGGGAAAAGGAATAAGCGAGGAGACCTAGGTGAGACGTAAGTTATGCTTTGCCTTCTAGCTATCGGGGTGGGTGGAGAGTGTGCCAAGTCCATTGTGCTTATTATAATTAATGAAAAGATTCTATAAAGAAAGCATGTGTCGTATAGACTGCGTCATTCTGTAAACAGGGCATGAAACACTGGTCTCATTTCTGGGCTCCTCTGCTTCCCCCCACTACTTTTCTCCCCCGTCCTCACAGAGAAGAGCGAGGTCTTCCTGGAAGTGTGGGGGAACGCGCTGCTGCGCCCCTCGGTGGCCGCCTTCGTGCGCGCCCAGGCCCAACGCCTGGCTCGGCTGGTTCCGGAGCCGGACCGCCTGGCGGAGCAGCTGCCCTGGCTCAGCCTGGGAGCCCTGAAGGTGCCTCCGCCCGGCCTCTGTCGGTCACCGCCTGGGATCTGGGTGGCCACCGGAAGAATGGAGATGGGAGGTCCAAAGGGTTTGCGTTGAAGAAGTGGGCTGGGGCGCAGGTGTTCGATCCCCAGCTCCCAGGTCCCAGTGTGGGATTTGGCCTAGGGGGTGGCTTCTACTCTCCGAGGCTCAATTTCTTCACCTGAGACTCGGGAGAATCGTGCCCACACCCTGGGATGGAAGGGAAGGTCAAGCGGGAAAGGCTGCTCTCCCTGCAGCCCATTCCCCTCGGTCTCTCCCCGCACGTCCTGGACGCGCAGTTCCGAGAGCGGGACGCGCTGGAAGCCGTGTTCCGCTTCTGGGCCGGCGGGGAGAAGGGGCCCGAGACCTTCCCCATGAGCCGCCTGTGGGACGCGAGGCTGCGCCACTACCTGGGCTCCCGCTACGACGCCCGGCGCGGCGTCAGCGACTGGGACCTGCACATGAAGCTTCATGACCGTGGGGTGAGCGGGCCGGGGCACGCCCAGTCCTGGGTGTGAAGGAGGCAGGGCCGGGGGCCCATGTACAGCACTCACGGAGACCTCTCTTCTTCCCACCCCGCCCCAGGCCCGAGTCATCCACATCTGTGAGTTCAGGCGCTGGAGGGACACAGGCGTCGCCTTTGAACTCAGAGATTCCAGCGCTTACCAGTTGCCCAACCGGACTCTGGCGTCCGGGCGCCTTCTGAGCCACGTGCGTGTCCATTCCCTGTCCTGGCCATCTCCTTCTTCGGGAGGAACCCAGAAGCTCGGGTCCCCTAAGTCGTCCTCACCCGTCTCCTCTCCCCCTAATTTTCTAGCGTGGGGAGCGCGTGGCAGCGCGAGGGTACTGGGGGGACATCGCCACGGGGCCCTTCGTAGCCTTCGGCCTTGAAACGGACGACGAGAGCCTCCTGCGGACCAGCAACGGGCAGCCGGTCAAGGTGTGTGGTACTAGGCTGGTTTCGCAAGGCCCCGCCCACAAATTTCTGGGCTTTGCTTCCACGGGCTAGGCCCCGCCCATGTCTTCTTCCTAAACTCAGTCCCAAGCCTGAGAATCCAGGCTTGCCCCTCAGATGCAAGCTCTGGGGATTGGGCGTGCAAAGGAGGGCCTATTACGAGCATCACCACCTAGGTTTTAACCCAACGTCTGGCTACGCCCCTTCCCCCACAGACGGCAGGCGAGATCACACAGCACAATGTGACGGAGCTGTTCCGAGCTATGGCCGCCTGGGGGCACCCGAGCGCCGCCCGAGGAGACCCCCACAAGGTTCCAAGCGACGCAAACGGAACTCCAGAGCCTGGTAGGCAAGGGACTCAGCTCTCCCCCTTTGAGATGGAGACCATGCTCCGGTAATAAAATGGACACACCATCTCCCGGGGCGAGTGGGACCCAGACGCTGCCCCGGGTTTCAGGGTCCCGGTGTTTCAAGTACCAGCGCGGACCAATTTGGTTCCCACTGCCTGGACGAATGTGCACCCTTCCTGACAGTCCATCTCTTTTGCTCTCCTCACTTTGTGTATCTCTCCCTTTCCTAAGTCCTGACACCATTCTTAGGATTCTTAATTCCAGTGCTAGAATCCTGACCCTACCTGCAGAAGGCTAAGAGGCTAAGAATATACTAAACGGTGTTGGGGTCCCAGGTCACCTTTGGAAAGAAAACCCCTCTTCCCCAATCTGGTCCTGCCTCTTTTTTTTTCTCCTTAAAATTTGCCTTTTACTTATATATAGAGAGGGGAAGAGAGGGAGAGAAACATCAATCTGTGGTTGCCTCTTGTGCGCCCCCTACTGGGGATCTGGCTGGAAACCCAGGCATGTGCCCTGACTGGGAATTGAACCACCAACCCTTTGGTTCGTAGGCCGGTGCTCAATCCACTGAACCACACCAGACAGGGCTGGTCCTGCCTCTTTCTAAGCATCCCCAAACTTGGTCCTCCCCCATGTCTGGATGCCCTGTCTGGCCATGGGCCGCTTTCTCTCCCTGTCTTGAGTCTCAGTTGCCTGGACTGTAAAATGGGTTTCTGCCTACCGGAGGGACCGCCGCAGAATTTCCCAGGAACCCACCTAAAAGAAAGGATGAGAAAGGGCTTCAAGAGGCCAAGCAGTGTTATCTACTAGCTTTGTGTGTCTGCCTAACTAACTGGGCTGGTCTTCCCCAGCGGCCCCCAGCCCGGGACCCTTCACTGTCCACTTCCTGCCCCTTGGTGCTGCCCAGGCACTCCACCACAAGAGCTGCTACAAGGGTCGGTTCCAGCTTCTCTATGTGGCCTGTGGGTAAGAGTTCCTGGGGTGGCCTAGGCTTCCCTTCCTCAGCCCCTCCTCTCTCAGACCCAGGAGTCCAGGCCTCCAGGCCTCCCTCAATCAGCGTTTCAGTCTCCAGCTCCTCCTCCCTCAAGACCTGCAAGTCTGAGCCTCACTCCTCCCGTTTCTCTCTGCAGGATGGTTCATCTTCTCAGTCCTGAGCTCGGGGCCTGCGTGGCCCCTGGAGGACGCCTGATCGTGGAATTAGCCCGGTGAGCCAGCGGAGCGCAGGGCAGGGAACCAGGCTGGGGACCGAAAGCCGGGACCCCCTCACTCTTCGCTTCTGGATTTCAGGTACCTTGTGGACGTGAGGCAGGAGCAGCTTCAGGGGTTCCGTGACCGGGTTGGGGAACTGGCTCTGGCAGCTGGATTCGCCCCACGGCCCGGGACCACGCCCTCAGAGAGCTTCGCCCGCTTCTGCAAGTGTGAGGACTCTGCTCCCGTAGACGCAGCGGTGGATTCCGAGATTCTGCACCCTGAAATCCTGGCCCCGCCCCCTGAGTTACTGGTCCCGCCCGCTGAAGGGACAAATCCTCCCTCTGAGGACCTGGCCCAGCCCCTGCGAGGTCAAACCCCACTCTCCGGACCCCTCCAGCTGCCCTCAGAGTCTCAGGCTTCACTTGAGGCTTTGGCTCCGCCCACAGGAAGTCAGACCCTGAAACCGGAGAGTCTGCCTGGACCTTCGGAGATTGCATCCCCCATCTCTTAACTTCTAAAGTCAGCTCCTGGAATTAGAACCCTCCTCTCAAACACTCAGTTGACAACCTCCACCTTCTCGCTCTGCCCCAGAGGCGTTGCTCCACGTTTATATTCCACTTCTGAGATTCTGTGTCCTGTCCCTAGAGTTCTAGGTGGCTTTCTCAGATTTCTCCACTCCACTCCCGAGACTCTAAACGCAGACTCGAGATTCGGCCCAGGCCTCAGGTCCCCTGCGTGGTCCCCTGGCGTCCCATTTCTCCCTGGGTGTTGGGAGATGTCTCCTCTCCAAGGGCCGGCTGGCACCCCTATGGTCCAAATAAAGAGGGTGGCGTCTTCTTCTCTGTGTCCTTGTGTCCTGTCCTCGGTCCGTCTCCGAGGCCGGGAGCAGGGAGGGGCCAGGAGGGGTCAAGAGGAGAGCCAAGACCCGATTTCTGGTTTTCCGAGTGGACTACGGGAGGATTTGGCAGCGATGTGGCCTGAGTGCCTGAGCGCCCCCCCTACCGGGATCTTCAAATACAGCAACAAAATTCATTCAGTGGATAACTGGTTTGGGGCCCTGAAACTCAACATAAGATGATGAAAAAGGCAAAGCTCCAGCTCTCGTGGAGATTGCAGTTTAGTGAAGGGATGAGACTGGGACTCCTGGTCTGAGGGAGGAGGGGCTGGGGGCCTGGACCCCTGGG
>PVKM010052754.1:0-10165 GCA_004027735.1 Carollia perspicillata
ACAAGAGGCATTGCTTCCTCCTTGCTCTGTCTGGGATCCCTCACTTGGGGAAAGCTCGCTGCCGTCTTGTGAGGGCACCCAAGCAGCACAGCGGAAAGGACATAGAGGTGAGGCCGGCCACTGCTGTGGGAGTGAGCCATCTGGGGCGGTCTTCCAACTGCGGTCTATCAGATGACCGTGACTCCTGCTGACACCTTGATGGCAACCTCGTGAGAGACTCAGAGCCAGAACCACCCAGAGAAGCACTCCCAAATTTCTCATCCACAGAAACTATGAGATAATAAATGTTTGTATTTAAGCCACTGCGTTTGGAGTAATTTATTAACATGCAATAGATAATTAATTTGCCCTCTTTGGAAAAAGTTGGGTGCCAGGGTATACCAAGTTAGTAATTTAAGTATAAAACAGCTTGCTTATTTGAAATTATGTAGAGTCAACATAAATCACTATATTGCATTTGTTCTCAGGGAAAACTGGACCTTGAGTTGACTCCACGGTATCTCAAAATAGAACTAGCCTCCCAAGGCACATTCAGTAAGCCTCAAATTTCACTTCCTAAGAACATCAGATCAGTTTTCTGGAAGTCTGACCGGGGCTAGTCCAGAATGAAACCAGAGAACTGAAGAGCACTCTCACCTTGAGAATTCTGTGAGCTGAACAACTGCATGGTTTCCTCAGTCCCCTCCTGCCTCGGCTGTTGAGGGGCTGACAGCTCGTCATCAGGATGGGCTTGTCACCAGACTGTCAGATGTGCTACATGCTGTGGAATGGTTGAGGGCTTTTATTTTTTTTAACTTTTTATGTATTTCTATATATTTTTTTAGTTGAGAGCTTTTTAAAAGCCACAGTTGATCCTGCCTTGCTAGCCATAGCTGAAACAAGGCAAAGGTAAGGAGCCAGAAATTTCAAAGAGGCAAATGTAGTCTGTCCAGTTTCCACACACCTTGTCCAAGAATCGCATGCTTGTGCTCAGGATGCCCGTTCTGGTTCTGTTGGAGCCAGCCCTGCAGAAGAATAATCGAGACAGTTCCAGTCTAAACTGTGCTCTGCCTAGTTTGAGAATGGGAAACGGAGGGAGGAAAATCCCACAGGATTTCCAGCTCTTGCCTCAACGAACACTGGAAATAGAGGGAAAGGCAGGGACTGTGAGCCAGGTGGTCTGGGTTTAAGTTAGTCCTGGCCCTGCCGGTTCCTACGGCCAAGGCAGACTCCCTCTGTCTCAGCTCAGGATTTTCATCTGTAAGACTGCAGGCTTGGTGCTTAGTCTCAAAGGAGGCCACAGGCCTGCCTTCCAAGTTCCTAAGGGGCTTTTCAAAGAACACATTTCCACCTTCCTCCTTTTGGTTAAGAATTGTGGCCATAGGGAGCCCCTGTCACTGAAGCCTGGGACATCCATCGTGTTATGGTGGGAAAACGGTTGTGGGCCATTGGGCAGGGTAACCTTAGGAGCATTCAGTCTGATCTCAGGACCTGCGTCTCAAGACAAGGGATAAGACTCCTCTCCTATCTTACCATGTTTTGAGATTCCACATTGATGTTTTGGGCACTTCTTTTTTGTTCAGAGTTAACTTGAATTTCAGCTGAGGATAAGGTTTGAGAAGATGAACACAGTGTGTTTTACCTTCAGTCCCCTAATAAAAGTGATCCAGAATGCATTGTTGCTCTAAGCTTCTGGGCCACAACGAGGGTCTCCAGACCCCACAACATGCAGTGTTGACTGCTTCTACATTTTCCATGGAGGGCATTTTCTCACAGGTACCAAGCATTTAGCATTTGGTAAGTGTTCCACAATTTTCCAGAAAGCTTCCAGTTGGTTATCTAGGTGACAAGGTCCTGCGTACAAGTCACCTGAAAAGGAAATGCTCAGGCTTCAAGTGTCTGCAGGACCAAGTGAAGAAATACATATGAAGGCACCTTGGGATCTCTGAATCAGGTTGTCTGCATCATGTGTTGAACGCCAGCTGAACATTCATTCTCCAAGGCAGCTTCGTTCACCCTGTCCTAAGGCGTCATGACGGGAGTTGGTAAACTCTTCCTTAAAAGCTTAGTGTGTACTACACTCTTGCCAGGCAGTGTGCTAAGCCTTTGTTATGCACTTTTGTTTCATTCTCACAGTTCCCTCTAAAGTAGATATTAGTACTATTATCCCCATTTTTCATGAGGAAACAGGCTTAAAGAGGCAAGTTCTCCAGGGTCATATACTGGCAGCAAGTGACTTCAGTCTTATATGCAACAAAGCTAGTGCAATTAACAATTTTATCACGCTGCCTTCTTTTAGAGGCCAAAGCCTTCTGTGAACTACCAGTCTAGCCCTCCGCGTTCTCCCTCCTGCCATAGCCTTCGTATGCCCCACCCCGTATACGGGAACCGGACGGGTGATTCCATCCCCTGTCTCCTACACAGGATCAGCCCTGTGCCTGCATACGTCCCTGTGGAGCTGCCCACCCTCTAAAGTTGGCTTGGCCTCTCTCACTCTAAGCTCAGTCATTCTTTAAATCCAGCTCGAGTTCATCTTGCTTTGTTGTCCCAGGCCATCTTGAACTTTTGTTAGTTCCATCTCCTTTAGCACTTTACATGATTTCTTATCCATGAGTTCTCTTCGGCTAAGTGTTCAGCTCCTTGGGAACTGGCATTGCTGTGACCAGGGTCCCATCAGCAGCAGAAAGGCTCGGGTTGAGTCACTGCCAGGCAGACAGTGCAGGGGTCCCCTGCATAGCAAGCAGCAGGAGATTGGCAAGACAGGCAGGGCTGTTGGCTTCAGGCACATTCAGCTGCGGATTTCTAGGGTCAGTCACTGGGTTGGGATTCAAGGCTATGTTCTTACTTCAGTGAATCTGGGTATCACGCAGAGTGGTTGGACCTGGATAACGGGGCAGGAATACAACTGCTGGTCCTGGGAGACAGGAAAGGGCTTGTCCTAGAGAATGAGGATAGAATTGCTGTGTGAGGTCAAAGCAGGGCCTGCTGCAGAGCTGACTGGATGTTACACTGGAATGGTAGATATTGAGTCCAGGGTAGATGTCCAGCTGTCATTAGATACCAAGGAAGCCCAGTAGAGTGATTAGTAAAATCAGATCCTCCCACTGAACCCTCTTTCTACCACTGACCAGCTTACCTTGCATGTTAACTCCTATGGAACAAGTCATTCTTAGAAGCATTAGTACAATGCCTAGCAGAGAATACGTGTCATACTTATTTTCTTGGCTTAGAAAGCCAAACTCATAAGATGCCTTGCATGCCTGGTACACTATCTTTTAAAAAAATTCTTCAAAAAAGATTATTTCTTTTTAGACAGGAAAAGGGTGGGAGAAAGAGAGGTAGAGAAACATCAATGTGTGGTTGCCTCCCTTGTGCCCCCTACTGGGGACCTGGCCCACAACCTAGGCATATGCCCTGACTGGGGATCGAACCAGCAAACCTTTGGTTCACAGGCTGGCACTCAATCCACTGAGCCACACCAACCAGGGATCTTTAACTAAATATTAATAGGTGTTAAAAAAAGGTAGGGGTTGGAGGAAGGGGACCAGAAGAGTTTCCAGAGGTAAATATGGTTGAAAAAGCTGGGTTAGATGGAGTTAAATGTATCTCTCCTTTAAGGTTTCTCAGACCTTTAGTGTGCTCATGTTGTGAATCTGCCTCAGGAGCCTGTATTTGATGGCATCTTCCAGACCTAATGATCCAGCACGCTATCAGTACGTACCTTGTCAGACCTAGAACCAGTTTTGGGAAACATTAGCCTCGCACAATGCTAGGCATTGCAGAGATGTTGAATAATTTGAATAGTTTCAGGAAAACTTACATTCAGTTATCAGAATCCATTCACCTGCAATATTGTTTATGGACTTTCTCAAAGCAATCCAGTGCAGTAGTTAAGAGAACGGGCTCTGGCCCTGGCTGGTGTGGCTCAGTGGATTGAGTGCTGGCCTGCTAACTGAGAAGTCCTGCCTGGATTGTGGGCCGGGTCCCTGGTTGGGTGTGTGGGAGAGGCAACTGATCAATGTCTCTCTCCTTCTTCCTCCCCCTCTTCCTCCTCTTTTTAAAAAATAAATAAATAAAATCTTTTTAAAAAGAGAGAATGGACTCTGAACCAGGTTGTCCTGGCCGTGTGGCCTTGGAATAGTTAGTTGACCCCAGTTGCCTCTTCTGTAAAAGAGGGAAGATGATATAATTTCCTCCTGGGAAGGTAGTTGTGAAGATCAAGTAAGTTAATAATCCATTTGGCTAGAAGAGTACCTGGCACATAATAAACATGATATGTTAGCTATTCAAGACAGAATGAATTTTGGAGAAGTTTTTAAGAACTATTGACTGCTGTGATGCTAGCTTACAGTTTAATGTAAATTTTGATCTGCTCACACAAGAAGATTTATTAATCAGCATGCAGCTTAAAGTCACTGTCCTTTTTTAAAATTTTTTTATTTATTGATTTGAGAGTGAGAGAGGTTGATTTGTTGGTCCAGGCATTTATGCATTCATTTGTTGATAATTGTATGTGCCCTGACTGTGGATCAAACCTACAACTTTGCTGTATTGGGATGATGCTCTAACCAACCGAGCTCCCTGGCTAGGGCCTTGTCCTCCCTTTATTAAAAAGAATAAATCAGAAGACCTCATACAGCTGTTTTACCTCTATGCCAAAATCCAAATCTCAAATAGATTTATTCTAATGCTCCATTAGGTGAGGGTTGTATGTTCCCTTTTTTTAAAGGCACTTTATCTTCACCTAGACATTATTTTCTTATTAATGAAATACAAGTTAGGAAAACTCATTTCATACAAGCACACATCACAAAAAAAAAACTTTCTGTACCGAAACAGACACAAACACTGGATGAAATTAATTGGGTGGAAGGAAAAAGAAAAAGAAAAAAAAAGCTAAAAATCAAATCTGAGCCAAAATTATTCTTGCCACACATGAAAAGATTTAGGAACTTTTTTTTTGTTATAGATCTTAATTTTTCACCTGAAAGACTAGATTGGAATTATGAAACTTTTGAGCTATAGCGTAATCTTGTTTTGCAGTTAAGGAAACTGAGTCCCACAGAGGGACTGATTTGCCTGAGGTCAGTAGTTGGTGGTGAAGAGACAGGTCTGGAAGTAGTTGTTCCAAAGTCCTGTCCAGAGGCCTGTGGCAGGCTTGATGCCATTCACACAAACCCTGCAGAGCTAGGGCCCCGCTGCCCTGCCTCCCCTACACAGGAAGTAGAGTCCTGAAAGTTACAGCAAATGAACTTAGTTGAGGTCCCCAGGGCATCTCTGCATTCCAAGGGCCTTTGGTATTGAGTCCTTTGTAAAACCCAGAATTACCGCTTACATTGAACTTACTTGGAACAAAGTTTTGTGTTGCAGATATGGTAGAGCTCAACCTGGGCTGCATGTTGAGAACTGGAAACAAATAGTGCTTCCTGGCTCCCACTCCCAGAAATTCTGGTTTAATTAGGCATCGGGAGTTTTAAAACTTACAGACCCTGCTCCAGAGCACAGCTTTCCTGAGGAGAGAAAACTGTATGAATCTCAGATGGACCCCATTTGAATCTTTCTTCTGTTGTAGTTGAGAATTGTGAAGGATAATATGTGAGTGTCATGATGGGCTTGTGCTGGAGAGGAAAGCTCTGTAAGACTGGGATGGGGTGAAGGAAGGACGAGTTCATGGATCTGTACTCACTGAGCACCTTCTATATACGAGGCTCTGGACACCTAGAGATGAGAAGAACCTAATAGCTGCCCTCGCAGTGCTCACAGCCAGGATGACTGGGGACCACAATTGTTGGGAACTGCTCTGTCTCATTTCAGGAGTTGTAACCTCCCCCGCCCCGCACCCCGCCTGTGGCTAAGGCTGAGTGAGCGACCTCCGGACTGAGCCACTGAGGAAACAAAGCTTATCTCCCTGGCAAGAGCACTGCTTCTGCCATCTCTAGCCCCCAAAGCTTGGTTGGTTAGTCAGAGTCTATGGATAAGACCCCTCAGAGAAGGGGCAACCCATGCCAGACACGATCACTTGTGGGAGGCCATCAAGAAAGGACTCAGTGGGGCTGCAGCAAAGTGAGGGTGAAGGACCCTCATCCCCCTGGCTATTTAAGTCCCTTTACTATCTGGGAGAAGCTCTGGGAGAAGCGCTTCCTGGCTCTAATCCACTTAAGCCTGAATCTTGATGGGGAGGGGGTGCAGCCCTCTGATGGCTAGAGCGGGTTCTGGGGTGATCGGGCATAAGAAAGAACTAGTAAAGACCTGTGAAGCCTGCTTTGAGTGCTCTCATTCATCTGATAAGGGTCCGGGCAGGAAATGAGTATGTCTCCTAAAGTTTTTGCAACCCCTTACCTGCCGGGCACTGACTCAGATTAAGCCCTCAGGTTTCTTTGAAATGTTATCTATTGTTTGATCTTTGCCACCTGACATTGATTGATGAGCTTTACTTGTATCCCTGTGTGTTAGGAACCTAATAAATACCATTTGAGATAAGGACTCAGGCCCTTCTCTTTTGAGAGTGCAACCACCTTTCTTTCCCAAGCAGATCATGTCTTGATAGCATTATTTTCATCTGTGGTGGACAAGGGGGCTTTGAATATTTCTTCTGTTGTAGCTGAGAATTGTGAAGGATTTCCACTGCTGTGTTGGCTATAAAACATATAATATGTGAGTTTTGTGATGGGCTTGTGCTGGAGAGGAAAGCTCTGTAAGACTGGGATGGGGTGAAGGAAGGACAAGTTCATTGATCTGTACTAACTGAGCACTTTCCATATACGAGGCTCTGGACACCTAAAGATGAGAAGAACCTAATCGCTGCTCTCGCAGTGCTCACAGCGGGAATGACTGGGGACCACAATGAAGCTGACATTGTGTATTTTCTTGCAACTAAAAGTACTTTGATTGAGACTGAGTGCAGGCACTGTGCAAAATAGGGCATGCTGATCCTCAGATAAATAGGGCACAGCACTTGCCTTTATTTCAGTGGTATAGGCTAACACAGGCCCTCAACTGTAGTTCAAGGTAGAACATGAGAGATGTCAAAAAAGAGGTCTGGCCAGAGCACCTCAGGAGTTCAGAGGACAAAGGTGACGTGCAGTCTTTGTGTGGTGGGGTGAGTGCCCCTGGGGAAGGTTTTTTTCCTTTTTGCAAACATTCCACCAATTCACTGGGCACCTACGAGGGCTCAGCTATGGTTCCAGGGGCTGGGGTGTAGTGATGGAAGAGCCTCTGCCATCCAGGGGCCTCCCATCAAGTGGAACAGAGCAGATAACAATACAGGATTTCTTCAAATCTAAGTGCTATTCATTTTCAGTGTTATTCATATCCTAATTTTGGAAATGTTAAAATTTGGAAATAAATTTTAGAATTAATGAATTAAGGTAGTAACAGATAAACCAGAATGCTACCACGGACAAGACACTGTCCTGTGTGCTTACACATAGCAAGTTTTGCTTAATAAAAGATAATTATGTGAATGACGAAGGCCTTGCACTGACTAGCGTTGTGAATAAATGAATGACTACTAGAAAGATAAACTCTCTGTCCCTCGTCCTCAGATCATCTGGTGAAGAGAGTGCTTTATCTAAGAACATAGATCTTTACAAATGGTTATTTTAAAACTTTAGTGTTCTTGAGGAAACAGCCACTAAGAGATAAATGTCTCAGCAATGATCCCATTTCTTATTTCCTTTTCCAGAATTATCTGCTATTTTTTTATGAACTTTGGAAGTAACTTGCCTACATTAAACAGCCTTCTGTTGGTATTTATATTCAATATTAAGAATGTATTATATTTCAAGATTCATTTAGGGACAATTAACATCTCTGTATTTGGCATCTTTCTATTTAAACACAAGATATATTTTGCATTTATTCAATCCTTATAAATGATCATTTAAATCATTACATCATTTCATTTTTTTTAATAATTCCAGTCATTTCTCTGGCATTAATTAGGATAACTTGTCATCTTAAAATTTGACGAACCTTAGGGGAGAGATCTAGGTCCTCATGAGTTAATTAATTCACCCATTTAAAAAATATTTGAGGCCAATTATGTGCAGGGACAGTGCTACTTGTTACAGAAACAATGATGAATAAAAAATGATCCCTGTTCCCAGAGTGTGTAATCTATAAGTAGGTATTTATTTTATTCCCAGCTTGTTTATTATTCATCTCTGTATCTTCTGGTATATTTAATGTGATTTTTCCTTAGACCCTTTCCTGGTTTAGGTTTTTCCAAAAGCACACCCCAAGACAAGAATTTGGGTACAGGTAGTCTGTTTGGAGAGGAAGTGGGAAGGTGAAGGAGCAGGAAAGTAGAAGGGAGGAAAGCCAGTAAGAAAAACGTGCTAGTGAGCAGGTCCCTACAGTGGACAACTGGAGCTCAATCCTGCTGGTCACCTTCTGAGAGACTCTACAGAAAATGCTCCTGATCAGCCCATCAAGGGGCAAGGACACTGGGGAGTTCCTATTTCTCATAGGGATATTTACTCCCAGGCACATCGGGCCTGCCCTGTGTGGCCAAGAATGCTCTCGTGGCCAGAGATTCTCCTCAGCCAGAGGAATGCAGGTGCTTGAGGTAGGAAACCACAGATAGCAGGGGACTGTCCGTGGAAGTTGCAGGTGATCTCAGAACAGGGCCGAGGGGACCTGGGTGGGGCACTGATGGTATCCACTATACACACTGTCCATCTGGAACAGGGAGCACTCTTTGGGAAGTGTATTTACATGGAGTGGGGGAGGGGCGATCATGGAGAGAAAATCAGATGGTTTGGAAAGTCGGTGTAGCTCAGAACAATCCTAATGGTGTTGACCAATATTATAGATTTCTCACAATCAATATTTCACATTCCATTTTGAGTCGTCAGTGAATCGCATGGCAAGGTTAGTGATGCCCTTCAGATTTTTGTGAATTGGCAAGGTTTCCTCAGCAATGCTTTTTTGGAACATAATAGAAAAAGGATTTTTCAAAAAAAGCTTACATAAATGTTTAACACTTATCTACTTTAATATTTTAAGTGGGGAAATAAAAAATAATAATAGCTATGACTTTGAAAGCTCTATTTGACAATAAGTGAACATGAGGCGGGGAACACAATGGAAGAAAGTGCACTGGCCTCGGGGTTGGCTCTGAGTTTGATCCTAAATCTTTCCACTAACTGGCAGTGTGACCTTGGACAGGATGCTGATCTGCTCTAGGAGCCGGGAAGTCCTTATCTGGAAAATGCAACAATACCTTCTACAGAATGTTTCTTTTGGGTTTTCCCTGAAGAAGACCCCGAGGAGAGAGGCTTTTGGTGTTGAAGAGTTGGGGGAACTTGTAAACTGCAGCTCTATTGTGCGTCTGGAAATGCATGATCAGCACATGGCTATTTTCACTCAAGTTAGTTCCAGTGGAATCGCTATTTTTAGTTTTATGATTTTTTCTTGTTAATAACAAGCTATTGTTAGAGTGGCACACTTATTGTTGCTATGGGTTGTTACCTTTTCTCATAAATACGATGAGTCTCAGGGAAAGTGAGTAGTTTTTCTTCGTTAAGCATATACGAGCAAAATACTTGATGGGAAAAAGAATTTGTTCTGACAGGAGTGTTGGGGAAACCTGTAGCCTCACATGATGGAAAGTTTAATGTGAAAACAAGGCTCATGTCTCTACCCTCCCCTGCTTTTCTTTCTTTTTTTTTTTTTTATTCCTGGTGTTTTTTGTTTGTTTGTTTTTTGGTAATGGTTCTAAATTAAAAAAAATGAAACGCTTTCTCTGATGCCTCAGGTGTTTTTTTTGTGGCTGTGGTATAGAGTTGGCAAACGCTGTTTTTGTGAACCTGTTACAAAGTTACACTGTAGACTTTTAGCTAGGGCACCAACATCAGTTCATGGCTGAAGGAGCCATTTCTCTCTAACCTACCACAGGTTAACCTACCCTGTCTGAGCTCCAAAGTTGCACCTGTGCACACCACTGACTGTTTTGTGACTTTGGAATTCTACTAGGTTCCAACTCTCTCATTTTCCTGAGAAGGAAACTGGTGAGGCCAGAGACGAAATGACCTGATTAAGGCCACAGCACTAGTTCTTGTCACATCTAGGGCTGGAATCATTCATGTCTTCCCAGCCTGGAGCACACTGCTCCATGATGAAATTGTCAGGGCTTTGTGGGTGGTGAAAAGGACTCTGTGCCTTGACTTGTGCTGAGAATTAA
>PVKM010052755.1:0-10180 GCA_004027735.1 Carollia perspicillata
GCCATGCCAATCTCCTTTTCTAGTGACAGATTTAAGCTTCTAAAGGAATAATCTATATGCCTATGGCCTAATTTATCCTGGCCGGTATCAACCAAATGTCACAGCACAAAATGGGTGCGCAATGAACTTCTGTAAAATAAGAGCAATACTCATTTCCAAAATCACACTACTTAGAATCACTGGTTTAAATACGTGAGTGTGTAAGAGGCTTTAAAAAGCTGCTTTGCTTGATATGATTCACTTTTTAAAATACTTATTGTTTTACAGAAATTAATGTGCTTTTACCAAGTTTTGTTTTCAAAGTAGATAACACTGAATGATAAACTAAAACAGAAGAGAGTCTATGAAATTCTTAAAAGCATTTACTCTGTATCTCGTAGGACAAGATACAACATGTGAAACCCAGAAGCTGACACCTGACTTTGACCAAATCGAGTTTCATCAAAATACTGACAAAAAATGATCACAGATAAACATTTTAATTAAAATCAAATGGCTACTCTCCTGTGGTTTGCTAACCAAGACTTAAAAACATGGAAGTGAAAAAGGGTAAAAATCAATAGACATGCAAACAGTCTTTGAAGTAAGAGGAACTGAAATATCTAAAAGAAATTACTGATCTTCTTCCCAGCTTCTAATGCTATCTATACTTTAAATGTGCAACAAAGCAGTAGTTTGATAGTAAGTACACCCACACGTACCCAAGCGCACAAAACCCCTCCAGACTGCTCACCAAACCTCTCCCGGGTAAAGGGGTGAGAAACCACGTTACTGCACTTCTGATTCACATGATAGAGGGGTACTGAGCTGAGCCATTAGAGAAGAAATATCTAAAGTTATTTAGGGAAACAGGGAATACTTAAAAAAATCTTGAATGAACAGAATCAATAAACCAAGATTAAGTTGCTATGAAAAAGGTGTAATCTAAGGACAAGAGTGGCGACAGGAAAATCACCCAACTGAAGACAGCACCGTCCGACTCTTCACCGGTGCTCATACCCGACCCTGCACTACAGTCCCGGAGGCCCCGTACGCTTCCTGCACAAACCCTAATGCAATGTTTCTGTTCATGCTGCTCCTCTCTCTTTCCACGGTCTTGTGGCCTGAAGCCTCCTGTGACTATTTCTACCACACGGATGCTTCCAACTGCAACCTGACGCTTTAAGCTGAAGGCAAGAGCTCTACAGTACAAAGTTGTGGAAGCCTTACTGTGCCCTGAGGCTTTCTCAGCAGATACTAAAAAAACCCAACAACAACTACCAAAAACATAAACAACAAATTCTGTTGATTGAATGCAAGGTGTATGGTCACTTAAACCTAAAGGACGGACCGGAGCCCAAGCTGACCTGTGGTTCTGTAATGTATCAGGAATAATACTAGTAGCAGCAACTTGATGCGTATTCTTAGTCTCAGTTCAGGTTGAATTGACATGAACAACATCCCCCTGCACCAAGAAAAGACCCAAGACCCTAGAAGTTATTTTGAAGTAGAGAAGCAGGAGGCAATAGTTAGTTGTGTTAAAAGATATCAAGGGAGTGCTAAAAGACTAAGAACAGATTATATCTGTAAATGGCTGATTCGTCTCCTTTTATAACTAAAAATTACAAAGAGACTGGATATAAGTCCAAAGTATAATACGAAACACACAGAGAGATCAGATAAGTAACTAAAGTTTTATTTAATAAAAGAAAACCAGGTGGGCATATCCCTGTCACACATGAGATGCTGACCTCAGAAACACATTCTGCAGGTGTAAAGATGCTTAGAACCTGAGACTTGGGGAAATGGAAATGACTGTTCGAAACATTCTATACAAAAGCACGCATACTCCTAGACCACGGAATGCTGTCAGCCAGCTACCTCGACTCGCTAAAGGCTCCGTGGGAATGGGTGCCACCTGCTGACCCTTTCTTTCCTTACCTTCATCAATGGTTTCCACACGGCGTGATCCTGGAAACTGGTTCGAAGCTGCTGCACAGATCTAGATAAACTGTGCAAACATCTACAAAGGATAATCAAAATTAGCCTCATAGGAAGCTGAAACTCATACTTTTCAAACATACTGTTTGGCATTTCACAATTACTAACATCCACTTCAAGTATATCCACAGACATTACTAATTCAACTACGTCAGAAATCTTTGTGGGCTTTTTAGACTAGCTTCTGTTTAAAATGTCACACAATGAATTCACCTGAGCAGACTTTCGAGTAACACCTGGATTCTGTGCTTACTTGGTGAAGGTCCAGAAAGGAAACAGGTTAAACACATGGCAGGGGATTTTTATTCAGACCATTTAAAGCTCATACCTGACAGCAGCTAACCGCACCTTGACACTAGACTCAGACAAGCCAGTCACAATTCGGTCCATCATATTTTCAGTCTCAATGATCTGGAGAAAAAGGTTAATGCTGCATAAATAACAACACAAAGATGACAAACTTCACTGCTTGTAAATGCAAGCAAGATAACGTCATTAGAAGTTTAATGGTGTTTTGAGCAAGAGTTTTTACCTCTGGAACCACTGTTTTGCGGTGGAGGCAAGCATCTCATCAGAAAGGTTGGGCTACCCCTAAGGACCTACCAGGCTGAATGACAGGTGTAAGGGGCAGATTATGTTTGATTATTTAAAAAAAACACTTGAAACAACAATTACATGGCATGAATAGTGCAGAGGTGTTGCATAAACAGTCTTGAGAAAGAGTGAAAGATATAAGTGAACTACTATTGGACAGGTTCTGCCAGCCTGAGATTCTAGGAAAATCATGGTCCACACTCAGCCTTGATGAAATGAAATCTGTGTATTTCTGACGGAGTCACTGTCTGGCTACTTTCTTACCAAGCAAATGGAAACTAAGTTAAATATTTAGAAAAGTAATCCTTGCCATTTTTGACTATAGCACTAAGCCCTGATACATGTGACCACTGTAATCATGAAGCTTTTTCAAACATTTAAAAACAAGGTAGCCTACAACTTTCCTTCATTAAGCAATGTGCACATACAAAATAAATGGTGTGGTGAAGAAATTAAGTTTAGCTTGTGTGGTCCTAGGGAAAGGCAACATATTAAAAATACTAATGCAACCACAATACAAATATTAACAAGACTAGTATTTGTTGAGTACTTCTTTGTGCCAGGTGTGGTGTGAAATGAGTACATTACATTATCTAATGTGTCCTTTTTTGTGGGCATGATTATGATTCTTCCCACCAGCATAATAATATTAAGAAGCTGAAGACTTAGGTAATACAGAGCTTGCCTGGAATCACAGAGCTGAGATCGGGACCCAGGCAGCGGACTCCAGAATCCTTATGCTTAGCCATGCTTGTAACATGGTCCTGGTTAGAGAAGTAGTCCTGAGCTCATCAGGTAGTCCCCAGTATGGACAACACATTAATGGGAGTCATTGCTCCCATGGGAAGATCACCTGGGGAGCTTTAAAAAACAAATTCCATGCCAATTAAATCAGAGTCTCTGGGATGGGGGGCCTAAGGACCTATATGTTTGTTTTTTTTTTAAAGCTCAGGTAGAGTCCATGGTGTCACTAAGACTGAGGATCACTGACCTAACACGAAAGTCATTAGAAGGCTGGCCTCAGAGTAGGAGCGGATGGGAAATCTCAGGATGTTCAAACCAAATGGGAAGAGAAAAAAAAGGAGCTGAAATTAAGGGTGATGGGGAGAAGACCATGAACTATTAAGTTCAGGGAACCACACTGTAGCTGTAGGGTAGTAATGGTAATTCTTATACAGGGATTTGCAGGTTTGTAAGTGGCTGAAGAAAACATACTATATTGATCTATTCCTACCCAAGACCAAACGTGACCTCATCCTTACCTTTCCGCACATCTGCCCCTTGTCCTCATTGTCCTTTCTAGCCCCGAAACTCCTCCCTTTCCCACTGCCTACTTTTTTTGACCCTCCTATAGCTTTCTCCCTGACCTGGATTTCTTGCTCAGACACTCCACTTAGTAGACAAACATCTTCTTTTCACTGTCCTCCCACCAATCATTCCTGTTTCACGTCCCAAACTGCTGGTATTACAGTAGAAAATCACCAAACCTGGCTGCCTGGTCTCTTAATGTATGCTGCCCGGTCTCCGCGGGACCCTCCCTCTGCTCCCCAAGCCTTGCGCTCACCTGCAGGAGATTCCCACATTCCCCAGGATGTTTACTTCCTGTCTCAAATTCTTCCTACCCCTCTCATGCCCGCAGACCCTCTGCATCCACCTCATTCTTGCAGGGACATAGCTTTCTGTTTGGGACAGTTGCCTAAACATTCTTCTCATTAAAATGACTCCATACTTTTGGTCTTCCTTCTTGTTACACTGAAGCTGGGTGCTTCAAGTACTTCAAGTTCAAAGCCCTTGCACCTTGATCCAGAAATTACCTCCCCACACCCCTCTTGCATCTTTACTCTGCCCCACCTCACTGGGTCCTTTCCCTTGGTCTGTGCTACCTCTCACTTTCGCCCCTATTTCAAAGACATAAATGGCCCAACATTAAACTCTTTAAGTTACAGTCCTCTCTCCCATACCTTAAATGGGTATGCGTTTCAAAGTTCCCTTCATCTCATGTAACAATGTTGTGACTTCAACATTAGCTTGATATGGATAGTTCTCTGCATTTTAATCTCCAATTCTGCCCTGGAGTTCTTCCCTGACCTCTGGCTCCGTATTTCCAACTGCCTGCTAAACACATCTGGATGTTTGGTGCTCTCTCTGTCCCATGCTGAGTTTACCTTCTCTCTCTAAACCTGCACTTTGCCTACGTGTCTGTTTCTCTCTCTCTGCTAATGTTTTCATTTCCCCAGTCTTCCAGGTACTAAAACGGTGTTAATTCTGATTCCATCTCTTCCAGAATGCCCAGTCAAGTGACTTTGCACTGTACCATCTGTTCATTCCATCACCATTCTCACCCCAATAAACCAGTTAGGACCTATTACTATTTCCTTGGGGTAACAGTAAAGACTGGTTGGCTGACAGCTTACTTCAGTCAAGCATTAGTCACTGTTCTGGAAACAGTCAAGGCCAAATCAGGACCTTCAGCATGGAAAGGAAGTAACCTGGGACAGAAGTCTCAGATACTGGGTAGCACACACTGAAGCCTGAATGCACCTTTCTAAAAGCCTGAGAAATTATTTTTACTTAGGAATGAGAAGTGATAACTTGGGAGACAGTTGGCTGTACTGAGTGTAACTATATTATCAGAGAATGAAATGGTGGTGGCAGTGGGGACGGGCACACATGGTTACTCTCCAGCTGGCTCCGGGACTCAGGACATAGGCAAGATTAGAAAGAAGCTTCTGGATAACGTTTACTGGCCACATTCAACTGAAGATGTAAATCTGCCAGGGAAGAGGGGAGGTGTGGCAATCATGCAGGCATAGAAGATGTGCTCTATAAGCCTGAGCAACTCACTTTAGCTCCCTGGGTCTTCAGTAAAATGAAAGGATACAGCAATGATTATTTTACCTCCAATCCTCTGCAATCAGTAGGCAAATAAAAATGACAGTCTCAGCCAAACTATAATGCTTTTCAGAAACAGCATGGGAAGAAAGGTATTAAAAGAGATGAGGTAATGCAGGTCTAGTTAGGGGCTCAAAATGACAGAGGCGGCAAGGAAGGGCAAATACGGCACAGCTCCCACCTGCATGCCCATTGATTTATCCAGAGAATATCTGAGCACCCACTGACTGCAAGGCGCGGTTTCAAAATGTGAAGACACGGAGGTGAGGGAGAGAGAGCCTGTGCTCCCACCAAACTTCCAGCATCGGAGAGGTATGTGCAGTCACCTGTTTAGTGAGTGCTGCCGCACTCCCTGCTCTGTCAGAGAGAGCACTGTAGGACCGACAGGTGCCGTGGGGCTCACAGCTGACAGAGTGCAGTAAGTATCTAGAAACATCCACTCTCAAGAATGGGAGTTTTACTAGCATTTGGTAAAAGGCTATTCCAGCTGAGGACAGAGGAGCATGGAGAACTATGTTAGTAACCAATCACAGTAATGTGTGAGCAGAGCTCTCAAACTTTCAAACTTTCTTGGGGTGTGGTGGCTGACACTTTGGGGAGGAAGTACAGCTGTAAGGTGGCTGGTAACCCTCCCCTGAATTAGGCTGTAAAACAGTAGAACTATCTGGAGGTCTGCTGCCTTCAGGCACTAGGTCACCCTTCTTCGGTTATAGTCTATCAAAACATCCACAGCAGGAGGCCTGGACTTGTAACCAAACTTGTTATGGAGGGACTCCAGTAACCCTGCTGGGGTTCCAGAAAGCACACTCCTCGAGTGTCTGGTTCACTTCCACATCAAAATCAAAATACCAGCCTAGGAGCAAAAGAATAAATATATGGAAAATCAGAATGTGAACCTAGGGTTCCAATCCATACAGATCTCCTGAGAGGCCATGTGAATGAGCAACATGCCCTAACAGTGGTTTTATATGCTCGAGGACATTGAGACCATCTCATCAGGGATAAAAGGAGCATTGTGAAATATATACACTGACCAAAGTGAGGATAAAAATGTGATTACAAGACAGGGAGAAGTTTGGAACTGAATCCAGACACAAAGTTTTCAGGTCAGCCGGGAGGGGCTGGCAGTGGCTGCTATCCCAGCTCTTTGACTCACGTGAGGGACTAACAGAGCCCCAGATAGTTTTTCAAATCTGGGGTTGGGAAGCAGAGAGCAATATAACACAGTCTCCGTGTACCTTTCAATGACCCCAGTACTGTGCTACACAGCCCTGGTAATGACAGAGAGCCAAGTCCTAGCGCCTGCAAAGGACCTTAGGTTCTTCTAGGATGTAAGAGCAATGCCAAATGGAGGCAGAAGTTATTCTGCCTCATTCACAGTTCTTGTTGGAGACTTCTCAGCCACAGCTCAACACATATGCCCTGGGGCACAGCTTGCTGGCTGGCTCTGCTTTGAGGGAGAGGGAGACCCTCTGTCACACAGACGGTGACAGACTGAACCCTGACAGTGAAGGAGGACATCGCTTTCTCTGCTTTCCTAGGGATCTGGGCTATAAATTTAACTACAGAATTAAATCACATTAAAAACAAAAGCTACATCCTAAACTGAGCCAGTTTTAGGTTAATGGACCAGATGTTTGTCCCTCTCTACTGGTGTCTGTAGTCTTCATGACTACACACTTTTGCTACACTTTTTGTCTCTGACATTGCAGCTTTTGCAGGGGCAGATGAGGATCTTTTGGGACAGAAACAAAGACCGCTGTCATTGGGACAGGAGATTCCTGTGGCCTGTGGGAAAGAAGTGAAGTCAGCCTAGAGGGTGATGGAGAAAACACAAAACTTAAGATAATCTGAATGCAGAGAGATCCATTGCATACATGGGATATTAACAAGATGGCTTTGGCTTATAAGGGAATTCCCCAACACGCCATGAGCTCTGGAGGACCCACAACTCGGTTGTGACCAAATCAGTCACTATCTTTTCCTTGGAGCATGTGAAGAATTAAGACAGTCAGAGATGAGGTCTTTGAAAAAAAAATAAACAAAACTATTCTTCCAGTATGATTCATAATAAAGTATTTTCCAGATACTAGAAACTTCAGCTTGGACTTTGAACCAAGTCCAGCAGAGGGTGTGAAAACTGAAACCAGATTCTCAGTGGTGCCACCAAACTTCTCAGAAAATTCAAAGTGGGTGGACATGGAGGTAAGGGAACTGGATGGCAAAGCTGGCATTCTCTTAGCATCCACTATTTATGCTAGTGTACACAATGGCCAGGCAAATGCAATTTAATTCTAAATGGGCTTTTGTGAAAAGTGCTCAGAAAGAGGATAACAGGTGGAGGATAACAATTCAGAACAGGCCAGAAAGAATCAAGACTCAGAATCAAACTGTGTATGTTAGAACAGGCACCCATGCAACATCTAGGAGAATGAGGTATCAAATTCGGAAAGTCTAGTTAAAGCAACGGGGACTAAGCAGCCAAGAAGGATGAAGCACAAGGAGGTCAGGGAGAAAGACTAGGTCTGGAGAGAAAAAAGACTAGGTCTGCAGAGTATCTACAATAGAGACTGAACCTGTAGGGGGTGGGTGGCAATGCTTCAGTCTCATTAGTGCCAACGCAGATGAGTCCAGGGCACACTGAATCTTCCCTCCAAGGGCCGATTTATTTAAGGTGCAGTCCCTTATCTTAGCTTTTTCAAGAAAATAAACCCTATGAACACAGTTCTGATGTCAATGCAATCAAGAGACTGGTTTTGGAAATAGGGCAGAGACGAGGAGGACGAAGAGGAATAATGAGGTAACATGTCAGACATAAGAGCAAGATAAGCATGTACACCCAACTTATCTGGTGGACTGAGTAGATATCAATAGGGGTCTGTGAAGGATCCGTTCCTAAAAATGGAAAACCAAACTTTTCCTAGGTTTCAGGAAGTGACCAGAGTGATTCTGCCACAGAGTAATTAACTAAAGGACATGATGCTGTGCATACCACAGAAATGCTTGAACGCCTAAACTGTAATTCCTGAGTGTAATCTATGCCATTTCCCCGTTAGTAAAATGGAGCGAAACAACCAACAACACTCCAACAGCACATGGCCTTCCATGCATCGAGCAAGGGCAGCTGCAGAGCTTGCTCTTAAACAGGTTCAACTGGTTTCTCAGTTCTTCTGCATGGTATTGATGGCAGCAGACGTAACTATCTGAAAGAACTAAACACACTTATTGCTGTTAATTTAGTTGAATAATGTTAAAATCTGAAGGAGTCTTAGAAATAAACTCATCCCACTCCTTTAGTTATTCAACGAAGTCTCTGAAGCCCAGAAAGATTAAGTTACAGGTCCAGGTTCTCTTAAGCACATTGGGAGAGAGCTGGGGCTCCACTGTCTTACCTCCAGTGTGAGATCCTTTCTATTCACTAGGCTGTAAGAATGAGATTTGTGCTTGGCCTTAATAACTAAATTGAGATCTGACTTTTAATACTGGGAAAGAAGAGAACTTAAAAATTCTAGGCCAATCAAGATTAGTTACCATAAGAAGCCAAGAGAGGTCATCTTTAATAAATTGAACTGACAAGAAAAAAAGATACTTATCACAGGACCTCCAAGAGAGAAAGTGATCAATTCAGCCTGGGTTATGGGTACAAATGCCGAGCGTCAGAGAAGATGCAAGCCAATGATGAAAAGATAAGCCAAGAAAACACTGTGAAGAAACCAAGAGAGTGAGATCCACTCACTTTTCTATTTAAATCCCTGACGATGTGCATTCTAGAATCAGGATCTAGTTTCAACAGATACTACTAAATGGAACAGTCTACTATTCACAGGCCACAAACCGCATCTGTTCTAGATGAGAACTGCAGCCTTTCCCAACCACAGCTTACTCTGTATCTCTCTCTGTCAATACTCCAATATAACATTTTTTTGACATTTTCCTTATTTATTTTTTAAATAAAGGACAGTTTTTCCAGAGATTCCACTCCCCACCCCCCAAAGATACACAGCTTCTCTTGAAACAGATAGGTTACATTCTGGAGTTTAAGCAAACATTTTACAAAGTATTTCTTCCCCTTTTTCATTCTTCCGTTGCTATCTACATCCGCATTCATACCAAATTTCTCTAACTCCACAATCTTGGGAGGCAGGAGGTAGGAGAAATAGTGTCTCTCTTCTTAGCCAGAGAACTGAAAGACAAAACCTCCCGA
Organism: Carollia perspicillata; assembly: GCA_004027735.1. Lineage (NCBI taxonomy): Eukaryota > Metazoa > Chordata > Mammalia > Chiroptera > Phyllostomidae > Carollia > Carollia perspicillata. The sequence continues at coordinate 9,671 of PVKM010052755.1, forward strand.
GAGTTGATCTGCAGGGCCTCCTTTGGGCCTTTCTCTCAAAGGCACTGAACTAAATTAACATGCAGTTTCTCCTGGGCTTGACTGGGCCTGGGAGCTGTGTTACTTCATTTCAGAGTGAAGAACAGAGGAGGGGGTTCTTATGGTGGGACTGTTCTTAAACTTCCACATTTTTCTTGCATTTAAGCCTTGTTAGGTGGTATTTTGTAATTTCTACATCAGGACCTTAATAGATGGGAAACTTTCACTTAATGTTAACTGTGTAGAAGAGCATTCCAAGTTCTAAACTTTTCTACATTTTGGGGAAAAAAATGGGGGCTCTCTTGGCCTGACTTTTCCTTCCCCCAAAATCAAAAATATAAACACACTGTGTCAGAAATACTTATAATGTCTAAAAATAGATCAATACTTCCTCTATAAAAAAAAGATTTCTTTACATATACAAGTTCGATTTTTAAAAAAGACTTTATTTATTTTTAGACAGAGGGGAAAGGTGGGAGAGAGAGAAACATC
>PVKM010052756.1:0-10175 GCA_004027735.1 Carollia perspicillata
TCAGTGTTTGGTCCCAGTCTTCCCAAGAGGAGAGTGGGTTGTGGTGGTTGTCACACTCACAGTAAGCATCAAGCTGCTGAATATACTTCCCCATTTGGTCATTCACTTAAGAAGCCCTTGGAAGGTGGCAGACAATGCAGTAGAAGGGAGAGGCAGGGAGATATGTCAGGGCAGTCGTTGCCCTCGGTTTGTTCACAGTCTAGTGGGGAGACAGACATGGGCAGAAATAGCACCGGACGTTGAGTGCCATTTCAGGGGGAAGCACGGGGCGTGGTGGGAGCACAGAGGATGATATCTAATTCAAGGGGAAACTGTCTTCCACAGATATTTTTAATCTCTGACATCTGCTACTGTTTGTTGGGTAGTCCTCATGGTGGGTGGGGACTGGTTGGACAGAGACACCCTAGCAGCTCCCCCACAGCAGGGGACATATTATTCCAGTGCCAGCAGGATGTGGTGTGGCATCTTTTTGCTACCTGTCAGGAGGGACTAATTTTTCGTGCCAAGAAATGGAGCTTCCACTCAATTAAGCCAAAGGACTTTAACACTCAGTCCCCTGCAGGAATCACCTGACTCAAAATGAGGCTGGGGACAGGCAGGACAACACTGCCCCCAAAGAGGCAGAAAGGAAAACCATCCAAACAGTGAATGGGGCAGGCAGTGACATTGTTGTGGCCAACGTTAAAGGGAGCAAAAGCTTCCTTAGAAAACTGTGATAAAGATCCGGAGCTTAGGACTTTAGGTAAAGGCATTCATTAACAGAGACTGTTTCAGCAAATAGAAATGGGAGCCTTAATGATCAAGTGGGATTCATCCCAGGGATGCAAGGATGGTACACTATTCGCAAATCAATAAACATAACAAACACACCACATAAACAAAATGAAAGACAAAAATCACGTGATCATATCAATAGATGCAGGAAAAAGCATTTGCCAAAGACAGCACCCAGTTATGACAAAAAGCACTTTGCAAAGTGGGAATAGAGGGAGCATTCCTCAACATAATAAAGGCCTACAGCCAACATGAGAGGCCTACAGCCACCATCATACTCAATGTGCAAGAAATTAGAGCTTTCCCACTAAGATCAGGAGCAAGACAAGGAAGCCTGCTTTTACCACGCCTATTCAACATAGTACTGGAAGTCTTAGCCACAGCAATCAGACAACAAAAAGAAATAAAGGCATTCATATGTGACTTTTAAAGTCACAGTTATAACCATTTTAAACCAAAAGTATGAAACAAGGTGTAGTTGGTGAATTCTCGCCTCCATTCCTGTTTCCCCTGCCTGTGTCTTGGTCCCCATGAAGTTCTGTACTCAGCTGCCAGTGGCTTAATAATTTTACATCCTGCAGTTGCAAATCTGCGGTCCATGGAGATCAACTCTGGACATCTCTGCTGTGGGCTGAGATGAATGTCTGTGCACCGTTTTCCCCGGGTTTGGGCCAGAGGCAGCATGAGGCTGTGCTGTAACAGGGCCATCTCAGTAATTGCTGTGGTTCCGTGTTCTCAAAGCCTCGAGTCTGAAACTGGGAGAATCCCTGCACACACACATCCTATTCCGTGGGAAATGCAGTTGCTGCCTGGCCCACAAGTTCTACTCCTAAGGATCTCTCTGTCTCAGAGAAGTATCTGGGCCCATGGGCCCAAAAATACATGTTAAAAAGATGTTAACTATAGTATTATTCATAATAGCAGTAATCAGATACAACTCAAATACCTACTAGATAAACTCTGTCAGATCCATACTATCAAATACCAAAAATCAGCTGAGAAGAATGAAGTAGGACAGACAGAGAGATATTCCAAGACTTACGAAATTAAAATGTGATGCAGCAGTGACACAATTGCTGTGCTAAGGGGAAACACACACACACACACACGCCTACAGGAGGTCTGGAAGGACCCCACCACGTTACTAATAGTGATCACCTCTGAGGTGGGAAGGGAGAACAGTTTGTGAAATTTTAAAACTGTTTAAATGTTACACAGTCAGTAGAGGAGTGCCAAAGCTGGAAACAGAGAGCTGGGGAGCCATAGGAGAGCTTCAGGAAGAGTGGGGCAGGCTCCATCTGCAACCAGGCTCTGGCCCTGCCTGGGGTTGGGGCACAGCCCTCTGCCTCACGGCCTCTCCACAAACCCTTTGCACGTTCCTCATTGCACAACAGCAGTAGCATATCCCAGTCAGGCAACAGGGGTGTGTGATTTCACTTTATGAAAACCATAGCACTCGCTCACTGAATGTTTACTCTGTGGGAGGTAATGGGCAAAGCACCAAACCCTTCCCAGGTGCCCAAGAGGCAGGCAGTGTCGTTGTGCCCTTTTCACAGATAAGAAAGGGAAGGCTCTTTGCAGTCACAGCATGTATGCAAGGTGCCATAACTGAAGGAACTCAGCCTTTACACCATGTGCCACTGAACCACTGAACCAGAAAGGGAGCCTTGGGCCCAAATCCAAGCTCTGTCACCAGCCACTCAAGTGACCTTGGGCAAGTCATGTCACTTCTCGAGATCTTAGTTTTCTCAAATGTCAACTACGAGAAACAATCCTGACTCAACCTGTCTTCAGTGGCTGTTGTGACACCAGATGGGGAACAGAAATCCAAGGGCCCCATTAGTGGTGAACTTCTAGAACCCGTGAGGATTGTTAATGATGCTGCTTTCATTGTCTGCAAAGCCCAGGACCAAATCCCCCACTCCACCCTAGGAAGTTGCTCCCAGCTGGTAGACGTGAGTTCCCCTGGGGGAGCTGACTTGAGGGAGAGGGCCCCAGCAGACCCTGGCTCCAGCGTTTAATGGGCTGTGGCTCACCCCCTACCTGGCTTCACCCCAGGGCCAAGTGCAGTGACTCCACAGAAGACAGCAAAGTGGATCAGCCTTGGCAGGTGAGCTTGACCCGGGAGGGAGTGCCCAAAAGCTGGCAAGTGCTGGGGCTGGTTGATAGGCTCTGGGCAGCCAGGGAAAATGAGAATTGTGAGGAGTCCACAAGCACACACAGAATGTGTAAACATCAGGGTCCCAGTGTGCACCCACGATCTTTGTGAACCTGGGTCAGGCATCCGGGCAGGACAGTCAGGGAAGTGCATCGTAATTAAGAGGCTGATGAGCTTATAAGAGTTTTTTACAAGGAAGATAGGCCTAATACATTGAAGGAAATGAAAATATTTAATGATGTATCTGTCAACATTATGAATCACAGATGAGGAAAGTGCAGTTCAGAGAGAGAAAGTGGACAGTGATGGAGCCAGAATGGAACCCCAGGTCTTTCTAACTCCACAGTTAATGAACCTGAACTCTGCAATTCACACATATCCTGCTCCTTTTCTATGGGAACAGCACAGCGTGCTGAACATATCCTGGGAGAGTGGCATGGACTTGGCAGTCGTACTGAAGTGTAATGGCACAATAGGAATCAAGTGCACAAGAGAGGCTTAATAAATGGGGAGCCCTCAGGCTCTCTCCTTAGAGGCTTGGGTCATGAGATATCCATCTCCGACCCCTCTTGAGCCAGACAGAGAGGTGACACTCATAAATGTTTACTGAGCTGGAGGAGATCATCTCTTTGAAAGCCCTCATTTTACAAATGCGAAAACTGAGGCTCAGAGGCCCAAAGCCACAGCTGGTCCAGGAGCCAGGACTATTGGTTACCAGGCAGGGCTCAGTCCTGGCAGTAGGCTGACTCCAGATTAACCTCTGCTCTCACCCATCACCAGCCACGACCTTGAACAAGGTCCTTCTCCGACCTTCAGTTTCTCATTTGTGGATGGAAAACTGGATTTTCCTGGCAGGTTGGATGATGAGAGGAGGTGATAATGGAAAGTGTGGCATCAGGCTGGACATTCAGGTGATCAGTTTTTCTTTCTTCTCTGTCCCCCACCAGCACTCTAACAGACTGGTAGATAATCCTGACCAAGAAAATTGTCCCCTAACGATACCGTTAGTGTCCTTATGCACTGAAAACCACTCTGCAACATGTATTCAAAATAAACTCCACTAATCTGAACAACAAAATAAATGTAAAGAAGTCCAGGGACTTTCTGATTTTTACTATGATGCTACATCAATGCCTCTTCAAAAATATCGAACACTACATTCTTTCAGGAATGTTTCAGTGTTCCTGTCTAGCTGGTACCCTGAGCACATGCTCTGCCTGCTACATGAGCCTACTTGGCCAAAACAGAAGTTTAGAAAAGGAAAAGGGGGAGCACATAAACCTCAACTAGTTGGTCAGTCCTGTGGCCCCAAGTAGGTGGGGCAGCTTGGGCTCATTGCTGTTATCCAAGCTCAAGGTGATTACCCAGCCCTGCTGGACAGTTCTTGTTCTGTGGCCCACTTACTGTGTGACCTTGGGCAAATCACAGGCTATTTCCAAGCCCGAATTTTGTGTCCCTCATCTGTATAAGAAAGGGGTGAGACTAAAACTATTGAATTGCCAATGACAACTTCATTCTGATTTTATGATTCAGCAGCAAAATGAGGTGTGTTAGGAAATCGGCATTCTGGCTCCTGCCTCTGGAGCACCGAGCTTCCGGGAAGGGTTGAGTGCATTGTTAAATAGAAATGATCAGGCCCCATGACAGCTCTGCCAGTGCTCCCAGCCTGGTGGAGCCACAGGCACGTAAATGCACAGGGGCGACCCAGTGTGGTCATAGTGATGACAGAAAAGCACAGGAACTGGGAGAGCCTAGAAAAGAGACCCTCCTTACAGGAGGGAATATTTGAGCAGTGTCTAGCAGAAGAATAAGAGCAAACAGTTGCCATTTGACCAGAATAAGGAGAAATAGGCTGCGAGAAGATGGGCTTTTAATGGCAGGCATGAAACACCTTTATGAACACTGCATGAGAGCCAGGTCCCTGGTTCAAGATCCACTTATGCCATGAACTTGTTGTTTGACCTCGAAGAAGACACTCTATTTCTGGAGTTCAGATTCGGTGTCCGTCTCCCTGCTCTTTAATAGAAGTGGGGCAGAGGAGAGAGGAGGAGGGTACACTTGAACCTGATGGTTCTGAGTTGATTCCCCTCAAACTCCAACTCAGCTTAACTCAATGACATTTAATCCAAAATCAACTTCTCTGAGCTCTGTAGACATGCAGGAAAACGTCATTTGCATCAGTCTGGGTGTAACAAAACCCCTGGCAATCGGCTTAGGCAGATTGGGTCTGGCTAGCTGAGGGTAACTCTTTTAAGTTGAGATGTAACCATTTTTGCTCTCCTACCTGGGTAAAGGGGGCCGACCTTTAGAACAATTTTTTTTTCTTTCAAAGTAGTATTCACAATGACATGGTCTGTTCCACGTGTTTTTTTAAAAATTGAATTTATTGGGGTGACATTGGTTAATCGGGTTATATAAGTTTCAAACATACAATCCTATAATACATCATCTGTATATTGTGTATTTACCACTCAAGGTCAAGTCTCCTTCCGTCACCATTTACCCCCGCCCCTTTACCTTCTTCTACCTCCCCCTGCCCACCTGTCCCTCTGGTAATCACCATACTGTTATCTGAATCCACGAGTGGGTTTTTGGGGGCTTAATCCCTTCACTTTTTCACCCAGCCCACTTCTGACAGCTGTCAGTCTGTTGTCTGTATCTATGACTGTTTTTTTCCCCAACACTTTCTTTTTTAAAATATGTTTTATGATTATGCTATTACAGCTGTCCCATTTCTCCCCCTTCATTCCTCTCCACCCTGCACACCCCCTCCCACCTGCATTCCCTGGCTTTAGTTCATGTCCATGGGTCATATACATAAATTCTTTGGCTTCTATATCCTATACTATTCTTAACTCCCCCACCTCATCTATCTTCTACCTACCATTTATGCTACTTATTCTCTGTGAGTAACATAACTTCCCACGCTGATAACCCTCCATGTGATCTCCATTTCTGTGATTCTGACCCTGTTCTAGTTGTTTGCTTGGTTTGTTTTTGTTTCTGTTTTAGGTGTGGTTGTTAATAACTGTGAGTTTGTTGTCATTTCACTGTTCATATTTTTTATCTTCATTTTCTTTGATAAGTCCCTTTAACATTTCATATAATAAGGGCTTGGTGATGATGAACTCTTTTAAGTTGACCTTATCTGGGAGGCACTTTATCTGCCTTTCCATTCTAAATGATAGCTTTGCTGGGTAGAGTAGTTTTGGATGTAAGTCCTTGCCTACATGACTTTGAGTACTTCTTTCCAGCCCCTTCTTGCCTGCAAGATTTCTTTTGAGAAATCAGCTGACAGTCTTATAGGAACTTCTTTGTGGGTAACTGTCTCCTTTCCTCTCGCTGCTTTTAAGATTCTCTCCTTATCTTTAATCTTGGGTAATGTAGTTATGATGTGCCTTTGTGTGTTCCTTTTTGGATCTAACTTCTTAGGGACTCTCTGAACTTCCTGGACTTCCTAGAAGTCTATTTCACTTGCCAGATTGGGGAAGTTCTCCTTCATTATTTTTTTGAGTAAGTTTTCAATTTCTTGCTCTTCCTTTTTTCCTTCTGGCACCCTTATGATTCAGATGTTGGGATGTTTAAAGATATCCTGGAGGTTCCTAAGCTTCTCATATTTTTGAATTCTTATTTCTTCATTCTGTTCTGATCAAATGTTTCTTTCTTCCTTCAAGTCTACACCATTGATTTGAGTCCCGGTTTCTTTGCTGTCACTGTTGGTTCCCTGTACATTTTCCTTCATTTCACTTAGCATAGCCTTCATTTTTTCATCTGATTTGTTACCACGTTCAACCAATTCTATGAGCATCCTGATTACCAGTGTTTTGAACTGTGCATCTAATAGATTGGCTCTCTCTTTGTTGCTTGGTTGTATTTTTTCTGGAGCTTTGATCTGTTCTTTCATTTGGGCCATTTTTTTTTTGTCTGGCCACACATGTTATATAGTAAGGGGTGGAGCCTTAGATGTTCACCAAGGCAGGGCAACTCACCTTACATTGTGATGCTGTTTGTGGGGGAGGGGTTCAAGAGGGAACAATGCCACTTGCTCCACTCTCTGCTGGTTTTCAGTCACTTCCCTCACTACCTGCAAGCAAATTGGGCCCTTCTGATGCTGATTCCTCAGTGGGTAGGTTTGTGTACATTCTAGGACCCCATGGGTCTCTCCAACTAACTCTCCTGTGAGGCTGGAGTTTCTCCCATTGCCACCTCAACCCCCACAGATGTTTTCAGTCAGAGGCTTTGAGGCTTTATTTCCCCACGCTGGAACCCTGGGCTACGTGGTCTATCTCGCTCCCCAGTTGTTCCTCCTGGTTTATCTTCATGTGAATGTGGGACTGCAATCTGCCGCCTCACTGGGTCCACCAGCTGCTGCCTTGCCTCGAATCCTCTCTGCCCAACTGCCCATATCTGCCTCTCCTACTGGTCTGGATGAATGTTTCTTCTTTAACTCCTGAGTTATTGGACTTCCATAGAGTTAAATTTTCTGTAAGTTCTGGGGGATTTTTTGTTTTTTAATTTGTTGTTGTCTTTCTTTTGGTAGTGTGAGAAGGCATAGTGTGTCTACCTACACCTCCATCTTGGCTGAAAATCATATACTCTGTTTTTGTTTGTTTGTTTATTTTGTTCATTAGATTCCAGATATAAGTAAAATCATCTGGTATTTGCCTTTCTCTGACTGGCTTATTTCTCTTAGCATAAAACTCTCCAGGTCCATCCATGCTGTCACAAAAGGTAAGAGTTCGTTCTTTTTTATTGCTGAGTAGTATTCCATTGTGCGAATGCACACAGCTTTTTTACCCATTCACCTACTGATGGGACTTGGCTATTATAAATAACACTGCAACAACCTAGGTGTATATATATTCTTTCAGATTAATGTTTTGGGTTTCTTCAGATATAGTCCCAAAAGTGGAATGACTGGGTCATAAGGAAGTTCCTTTATTAATTTTTTGAGGAAGCTCTATACTGTTTTCCACAGTGGATGAACCATCTGCATTCCCACCATATGTCTTTTTAGAAAGACATTTACCAGTCTTCACTCCCCAACAGGAACCAGGCCACTCACCACACTTAAGAGACTAAAGAATAAATTGAAATTTATGGTTGTTGCTGACCATATCAGCTTGGAAATAGAGGGGGAAAAAGACAAAACCTTTGCTCCAATCTCTCCCCACATGAAAATGTAAGCTTCCAGATTTTCTAGGGAACATGATATAGAGAAAGAGCCCTGGTCTGGGAGTCATTGGCCTGGGTCCCAGTCCAGCCTCTGTGGCTGACTGGCTATGTAATCTTAGGCAAGTCCTTGCCCGTTTTGTCAAAAGAAAAAAGCTAACTGAACATTTACAAGTTTGGTATTTTAATGTTTCAATGGCATGACAACTGTCTTATCAGAAGTAAGTGAAACAGGACAGTTCTAGAAAAATCAGGGAGGAACTACTCTTAGAATCATCAGGGTTGAAGAGGCAATGATATAAAATTGACTGTGGACTTGCTCCTGGATCATGACCATGGACTTTGTGCTGGATTGCTTATTCAGAAGGACATCCCCAGTTATCAGAGTGGTCATTACTCGCCCACAGTTGAAGACCTCTGGCTCTCTGGGTGAACAGAAGCACACATATCCCCTTCCTTGACAAGAAGAGAACAACCTCTAGTGGGTGGCGGGGTGGATTTTACCTTTGGCATTTGTCACAAGAATTCTGTTCCTCTCTGGCCAATGGCTCACAAGACTCTTAAGATTTCAGGTGACTACAGAACCTTCTCAGCCGGGGAAGTCTGCAGGCTCTTGGTTCATCAGAAACATCTGCTGAGCAGCAGTAGCAGCTAGGGTGAAGATCAGCAGAAATCTTTCCAAAGCACTTCTCACCATCATAATTCAATAATCAACTGTTTAGATTTGATTTCTCCCAGTAAAATGTAAACTCCGAGAAGTTGCCTGCCTTTTTCACTCTCTCCACTGTATCACCTGAATGCAGCACAATCACTTCCAGTTGGTAGATTATTACTTAATAATTAACATTTGACCAGAGAAGAAAGGTAGGAACTTGGGGTTCACATGGTAGAACTCAATACCCCAGCCCACCATCAGTCTTCTAGAGTTGGTTGTAAATAATTGTGCTTATGTGAACTATCAAGTGGACATTATGGAATCTCACTCTAAAATCCTTTGTTTCTATGGTTTTCAGATATTCCCAGTATCCAAATATTCCAGCTGTCAATGTCCCAGAAATCCAGCTCTGTCTTGCTATGGAGGCCACAACCTGTAATGGATCAGTGGATGGTTCGCCAGTCTTCTACCTGGTGGGCATACCCTCTTTGCCAGAATCCTTCTTTCTTCCTGTGTTTTTTATTTTCCTCCTATTCTATCTGCTCATCCTTATGGGTAATGCCCTGATCCTGGTGGCTGTGGTGGCAGAGCCCAGCCTCCACAAGCCCATGTACTTCTTTCTAACCAACCTCTCTGGTCTGGACATCCTGTTTACCACAACCACTGTCCCCAAGATGCTGTCCCTATTCCTGCTTGGGGACCACTTCCTCAGCTTCCCTGCCTGCTTACTGCAGATGTACCTCTTCCAAAGCTTCACATGCTCTGAAGCCTTCATCCTGGTGGTCATGGCCTATGACCGCTATGTGGCCATCTGCCGCCCACTGCACTACCCTGTCCACATGACCCCACAGACCAATGTTTTCCTGGCAGCCAGTGCCTGGCTCACTGCCCTCCTCCTGCCCATACCAGCAGCCGTGAAAATCTCCCAGATGGCTTATAACAACAGTGCTCACATCCACCATTGCTTCTGTGATCATCTGGCTCTCGTTCAGGCCTCCTGCTCTGACAAGACCCCCCAGACCCTCATGGGCTTCTGCATCGCCATGGTGGTGTCCTTCCTGCCCCTTCTCCTGGTGCTTCTCTCCTATGCCCACATCCTGGCCTCGGTGCTTCGAATCAGCTCCCGGGAAGGACGCTCAAAAGCCTTCTCCACCTGCAGCTCCCACCTCCTGGTGGTTGGCACCTACTACTCCTCCATTGCCATAGCCTATGTGTCTTACAGGGCTGACCTGCCCCCCGACTTCCACGTCATGGGCAATGTGGCATATTCTATTCTCACCCCAATCCTCAACCCCCTCATTTACACACTGAGGAACAAGGATGTCAAAGCAGCCATCACCAAAATGTCATGTCTTAAGACCAAGTCTGATATAGGAACCCTTGGCTTTTAAATGCAGCTAATCCTGCTCTTGGGAC
>PVKM010052757.1:0-10174 GCA_004027735.1 Carollia perspicillata
TTAATAAGGCTTGGGATTTAATTAAAAATTGCATGATTTGGTTTTTAAAAATGTTAAAAGATTTTATTTATTTATTTTTAGAGAGAGGGGAAGGGAGGGAGAAAGAGTGGGAGAGAAACATCAATGTGTGGTTGCCTCTCACATGCCCCCTACTGGGAACCTGGCCTGCAACCCAGGCATGTGCCCTGATTGGGAATTGAACCAATGATTCTTTGGTTTCACAGGCCAGCACTCAATCCACTGAGTCACACCAACCAGGGCTGGTTTTCCACCTTTTTATTTAAGTATGATTGATCCACTCAGTTGAGTAGAAGATGGTGTCACTGAGTGCCTTGTGTCTTGGGTTAAACCTGATATGCTTAGCTTTCATCAGTGTTTAAACTTTTTAGTCAAATGAAGGTATTCATAATTTCAGTATTCTTTCTGCCTTTTTTAAATATTAAAAAATAAACTAGTTGCTTTGCTTCTTTTTTCCTGCATTTTTTTGGGGGTGCTACTTTAAATCTTTATAAGATAGTCTGAGCATTGATAAAAATTTCCTTGATGGGAGTTCTGATAAAAAAAAGTGATCAAAAGTTGGTATTTTTGGTAGAAACAAGGGGCCACAAGCAATCTTTTTTAGCTTTCTTATATCTGGGTCCTGAGTGCCCAGTCATACTTATTTGTCCTAGGCACCTTAGCAGATCTGAAGGTCAAGGGAGGTTTCCTCAAATTTGTTCTTACACAGGAATTAGTCCCAGTGCAGCTTGGAGTTTCTTTCTTGTACTTTGTGCATCTTCTTACTCACTCACAACCAGACTTGATAAATATTTACCTAATTAGTAAGGTGATCAGCACTTTAGAAATATATAAATTAGATTTACACATAGGCATATATTACCATCAGTGTTATTGTGAATGATAGTTTTGGTTATAGACAAAATCTTACAAATGTGTTCCTCTCCCCAGACTCTCCATAGAAACACATGAGTGTGGCAGCTGGTTTATGGAGTGGGGAATATCCATTAGTCTCTGGTGGCTTGAGCCAACATAAATGATTCTTTAGAGCAGTGAGATGGAAAACTAGAAATCTAACTAGCTGTATGGCAGACAAGGACTAGACTTCCTCTTATAATTAACGTCCGAGGTGGGAGCATTGCTCCTGGTGAGGCTTGATAGCCTCTCTGCCTCGCGTAGCTCACTGGGTATGAATGATGTCTGCTTGTTTATCTGGAAATCTGAAAGTTTGCCTTTGTCTTATCTTTACACCTCATTGCTCCTCCATCTCCTTTTCAAATCTCATTTAAAAGGTATTTAGATATTTTTACCTTGCCCATCTTTCTTAATTTTACTCTGCCTCTCTCCATGGTCTTGTGATTCCAATGTCTAACATTTTTTTTCAAGGTATTTGCTAATCTTCTTCTCCAACTTAAACCTTGCTATACATTATCTGCAAATTTGGTTTATGAAACATAGAAGAATGCATGAACATGTAGTTGTCTAGATTAGTCCAGAGCGGTAAACAGTTTTTAAAATACAAGTTGGTCACTTGTGTAATTGTGTTAACTCAGCCACTGATAATTTAATAAGCTAAATTATTATTAGTAGAGTGTTCTAAATAATTTATTAGAGAATATTTATGGATTAACATATAGAGTTGTTATGAAATAAAATTATCCTTTTAAGAAATCAGTCCCTCTTTTTACAGTAAGAAGTTATTAGAGCCAGCAAAGTTGGTGGGCACTACAGAGTTTGTGAAGATGTTAGGTGGGTTGGTAGCTATTGAGAAGTATGCAAAGGAGTTTAGAAAGTTCTGACCAGAATTTTCTGCCATTAATTGGAGGGAATATATTATAACAGTGCCTTCCAAAATTTCAGTCTCTTATAGCTTCGGTACACTTATTGCCTTGTTAAAAAGGCCAAGGGACAGAGGTCCAGGAAGGGACCATGTAGCCTAAGAAAGGTGGTGAGATAAACTTTGCGTTAGTTTTGCCAAATGTGTGCATTCTACTGGATCGACACTACTGTCAATTAACTAGTTTTAGTTGACTTATTGAAGACCTTTGTCCTCAGTGTCTAACTTCAAACATAAAGTTGAATAGAAAGACACTAGCTGGAACTAGTTCTGCATTGGTAGAATGTGCTGTTCTAAAGAATCAGAATTTGTCCAAGTCTCCAATTTTTTAGCATAAGCTGGTTTTTCTCTAAGATCTGTTATTCCTTGAGCTAGTCTTTTCTCACTAGTAGTGGATAAGCTAAATCTCTCAGGTATGTGCTAGGTAGTCCAGACAAAGAAGGGAGGGTGCATGTCTTTCTCTGCTGTGAATAGGTTGAGCATTTCAGTTTCTGGGATACCTTCAAAGTTTGTGAAAGCCAACGTGTTTGTCTGTATTATTCTTGGCAATATTGGTCCTGGAGAGACTTTTCTTGGATGGATGCTCCACTGCAGGAAATAAGGGTTTCTGGCCAATGTGGTGCCATTCCAAGGAGCTCTGCCTTCCAGGGAGAGGCTTTCTGTGAAATGGACCATGTCTCTGCTTTGAGAGTTGTCTATCAGCATCTCAGGGAGACCAACTGTGGTCAAGTGGCTGTATGCAGAGCTTTGGGAGCAGATGAGAAAACCCAATCGATTTTTCTTTCACACTTATACTATTTGCAAAAACATTTCAGAACTTAAGATCTGGGACTGTGTCTATCAGTTTTCCCCAGAGGAAGAAGGTGCAGCTTTAACACACACTTGTGCCACAGTGTTATTTATTTGATACATAGGTCTTTTTTAAATCTTCTTGGGGAGAACTAACACACAGGATTTAATTTGCTTACTTGTTGTGGGGTTGAGAGAAAACTATTTTGGGAGATGTTAATAATCTCTAATTGTTCTTTGTAGAAGAGCCTAAAGAAAGACCGACACATTGAAATGGAAGGACCAATGTACAAGGTGGGACAAAAGTAGGTTTAATTTTTTCATGTGGAAAATAATATAATAATTCATAAAAAATAATACAAGAATAAACTCTGTGTTTCACATACTCACAACTGTAAACCTACTTTTTCCCAGCCCTGTACACATATACTGTGGTGTGTGGTCATGGTTTTTAAAATTCAGTCTTTTGAGTTCCGGAATCCTGTGAGGCCTCCATAAAGGTCTTTGAAGGAAGGTTGGCCACGGCTGGTATTTAATCTCTGCCTGCTCTATTGTCACCAATGTTTTCAGAGAAGAGATTTTGAAGTCATAATCCCCTATCTCCAGCATAACACAATGAATCGAGCTGGATGTATTCATCCTCTTATTCTTATAATCAACATTTAGATGCCTGTCATTTGAAAATAGACATATATAAGTTTTTTCTCTGCTGTAGCGATAGAGCGTTTTGTGTTTTTAATAAGTCTGTCACCCATTGGTATCTGGCACCTCTTCAGAAAGTGAAAGGTCACTTTGCTCACAGCAACAGCGTGAGGCTTCATTTTTTATAGAAGAACCTGGTTGCTAGGCCATAGGTTCTTTCTCATGCTGCTTCTTCTGGGGTGTTTTTTCTTGTTTAGGATAAGCTTTCATGAGTTAAAATGATTTCCCAATGGCCTGTCTTATCTCCTCAAAGTGTCTTTCTGTTCAGCGCCCTCAGATGATGATGAGTATGCCTAGATGTGAATGCTTTTGGCTGAGGCTGAATAAGCTCACAGTCTAAGACAAATGTACAGTCTGTAGAAATGTAATAGAAAACCCACTAAGTGTCTCATCAGCCACGGGTTGATGATGTGATTCAACTTCAGGTGCTTTGTCTTCAGTATAAACTTTTCATCTTTTGCTTTGAAGATGGAATGATGGTTTCAAATTGAATTCAGGATGCCGATGGGGACCAGTGCCTACCTCATTGCTCCTGGTGGCCCTCACACTTGTCATTCTTGTCAGTCAGAGAAAAGGCTATATTTTAACCTCCATAAGCCTTTTTTGGTTTAAGGTTTCTTTTCTTTAAAAAATATTTTATTTATTTCTTTTTAGAGAGAAAAGAAGGGAGGATAAAGGGAGAGAAACATCACTATGTGAGAGAAACATAGGCTGCCTCTCACACACCACTATCTGGGGACCTGCTGGCAACCGAAGCACGTGCCCTGCCTGGGAATTGAAGCTGGTTCGCAGGCTGGTGCTCAATCCACTGAGCCACACCAACCAGGGCAAGGATTTCTTTTCTAGTCAGTATTTCTTCCATTTCCTTAAGGTCCCCAGTACTAAGTCCTTTAGTTGCTGTGATAGGTTATATTTTCCCTGAATTCACCCTTTCTTTCCTTTCTTCCCCTCCAGCTGCCCCACTGTGTTCTGACTGGAGGACCTCAGGTGTACCTGATCTATGTCTACATTTTCAATGCAAATTTCCAGTCTCTTTTTATTTTTAATATACAGCCCCTGAGTAATATGCTTCTTCTCTAGATCTAACCCAGTGTGACAGATGTTTCTTATAGGTTGGAGCAAAGCTGATGTGAGTCAATGCATACAGGTATCCCTACTCTAGTTGTTAAGATAGCGAAATATGTCTGAACTGGTCAGTAAATGGCCTTTTCCTTGAGGTCTTTGATATTCCTCCTTTGCTTTCACTTCCTTGGGTCCTTCTCTGAAACTCATCCCTTGGAACTCACCAACTAGAAGTCTTTCACACCCTACTCTAGTGCAATGGCATCCAGGAATCCATTCTGATCTATTGGTTTCCATGCCAACCAGTTATAAATATTTTCAGCAATGCCCCTGGTTATGAATGAATATAATTAATTGGCAAAGCTTTCTAGGCCTTAATATATGTTCCTTTTCTGGGGACTGAATTTTTTCGTTTAGAAGTTTGACTTCCAGGATTAGATATCAATATCCTTCTGGGCATGAAGGTGAGTGTTACATTAGAAAATAAACATCATATTTATGTCAATCCAATAGTAGTTTAAAATAGTTTCTCAGACCTAGACTAAAGTCTTCATGGGTTTCTTGATATAGTTCTAAAATCCCTCTCCCTAAGATGGTGCTTGGAATCGACTTGCTTTGTGAAGTTTTGGGCAATGGATGATTGCACATTTAAGAAAAGTCATCTCTACATCATTAAGAAAAAGTTCAAATCTTTCCGAGCAATTTTTGGCAAGTTCTTTAGTCATCATCTCTTTGTTTAGTGGTTTGGCAGGAGGAGTTATGGACGTAACCAGCTTCCAGGAATTAAGATTTGTCTTTTCAAGTAAAAAAAAATTGTCCTCGGTTTGACATACAAATAACTGTGATTCAATTTGTACTGTACACTAAGCTCTAGAGTTACATTTCAGAAACCTGCAAACAAATGGAGTGAACTCACTTTTGTGTGTCAATATGTGGTTTTATGGATGGAAATGGATGGGTACAGGCCCGTTGCAGGCTCATTCACTCCTCTCACATTTTAAAGCTTCACTCCAAAATGCCTTTAATGGAAGATGTTTATGTAGTATAGCGGTGGTTGTTCACTGTACCATCACTGATGTGCTGCATTTTGACCAAATGACTAACTTTGCAAATAGACTGTTTATGTCGAGTAGGAGCAAAGCTTCTCCACCGAAGTGCATTTTTAATGATCTACTTTAAGAGTAAGTGGGTTTCGAAGTAGCTGCCCAGGAATCTGATTGGCTGGCACCAATGCCACTTCCCATAATTACCCAATAAACCATAAGGGCTTTTTTGGCACATTTATTCATGCCTGTCATGTCAGACCAGCTGCCACCCAGCATTCTAAGTCCACTTCTAGTTTTCTCTTTAAAATCTTTGTGGAGAGATTTGATGCCTACATACCTTTGAAAAATCTTTGTGGGGAAATCTGGTATCCATGCACTGCAAATTTCATGATGAAATGCTGTGCTGTTTAAAAAAAATGTTAATGTTTTCCCTAAATAACTAAAATTATAAAAATCATGCTCTGGACTTAGCTGTTATACTGAGTTTTAAAAAATGTTTCACTTCTTAGTGCATTTAGGATATGCACTAAAAATGTAGATGTAATCTAACTTAAAGGATGCAAATTGTAAATTCCATCTTGAAACCAACTCTTGAAACTTGTGGAAACAATGCACTTAAAAATTTAAAAGAATAAAAAGAAATTTAAATTGCATCCTGAAGGAGTAACCTGCTCAGTTTCTACAGTAAAAAAAAATCAATAAAACAAAGAAACTATAATGTAAGCAATCAGAAAAGCATCCTGCACACTAAGTATAATCACGATATTTTAAAATCTCTATATAAAGCATTTCAATTGTATTAAAACTATGGTAAATTGGTATATTTGGGGGAAAACATTTCTTTTCACGGGAGTATAGCATTGTTAGACCTTTCGTTTATGCCTTCAGATGTTTCTACTAGAATCTCAGCTGTGTTTTTTCACTGACTGGAGGGTGAGTAAATGGCAGTCTGTGGGCTCTGCTGTTTGTTGTTGAATCTGGAGTAATTCAACCTATTCTCCCAGACTACTGTGGCACTCTCCGTGTTATCACGTAATCAGATGGCACATGGAATGATGACATACTGAATAAAGAACGTGGACATACACCGAAAGGCTGAAAGAAACCAGCTCTCACAATGGCTGTCTAGGCCTTCCAGAAAAGAATCGCTTCACTTTCAGGAAAACACCACAGAGTGACTTTCTGTATCAGTGTGAAATAAAAGCCCAGTATTTCTCCACCAGAATATCGGCTCCATGGGGATGAGAATATTGGCAATGGGGTATCATGAAATAGAAGAAATTAAATGCACTTGACAGTAATTGGCTGAAGAAAATTCAGGAGACATGATAGCCGCCGAGCACAACAAAATAACACAATTAAGGACACATTAGCCATATGTCTCCGTTATATTGAGAGCACAGCAATACAAATGACCAGGTGATGACCTTCACCCCAGACTGGAAGGTGGATGACAGAGTCCATGTTTGTTTGCAAACTAAAGGTTAAAAAAAGAGATTAAAAGTTGTAAGGCTCAGGAATGTCAGCCTTCAGCTTGTAGCTGATGAGGACTTGATAAATAAAGGTTCATTAGGATGCAGTACCGAAAAATATTGTCTCGGTATATCCTATGGATTAGGTAAAATTAAAAAGAGTTTTTGCTGTATCTCCGCATGACCCCTTATAATCTGTACTTTCTGTCAGCAAATCATTTATATGAGACTCATGCTAAAACAAAAGAATAAGCATGTCCTTAGTATTCCAGGATGAATATACTTCCATAGTCACCACATCCTGTGCACGCCTCAATTCCAGTCCCTATCACATGTTTCTGTAATTGTTGGTTTACATATGTTTTTCCTAACAAGCCTCTGATCTTCTAATAGATGGGCACTGTGTCCTCAGAATCTAGTCTAGTGCCAAGCACACAGTGGTCACTCCATAAATACACAGCCACTGAATGCATGGTTCTTGTGGTGACTTTGGTTATGAGGCCAAGTTTTCTTTGAAGAGACTAATGGGCTCGATCTTTAGGAGGGCACTGGCATTTTTCTTATGGGTTTGTTGTAAGAGAGGGCTTGGCATGATACTATGTGGTTTCCTCATTTTCATTCTATGGCTGTGGCCAAACTGTCCACACGACTAAAGTAAATATGTGGGAAGAGGTAGAGGAAGGGGAAAGGGTAAGTCAATGAAGCAGTTTAATTTTCAGAAAATTAATGTTCTATCTGTAGTGGAAGAGCAGAAATTTAATTAAAAGAATATATATAAATATGTTTGTAGAGTTATAGATTCGATAAGTCCTACAAACAAATGCAAGATTATTCATATATATATACTTATACAAAACCTGATATTTATACATACCTAATTTGACATGATTGAACATAGAATCATTAAACTAGCCTTTTTTTCCCACATATTGTCCCCAAATTCCCCCCCCCCCCAAATTTTAAGGTGAACAGTTGTTTATACAAGTATTCCGGTGGTGGGTAAAATCTCATGTTTTACATTACTCTGCTTGATTTGTATGGCTTCTGTTTGGTTTCCAAAAGAAATAAATATTTTTATGTACCTTTTTGTAGGTGCCTGGTATATCTTAAAAATACCTGGTTTTTGAATCTATATTGGATTCTAGGTGAAATCATTTCATGCTTGTGTTTTGCACTGTTTGCGTCTTTTTATAGAAAGGGATAGTCAAGTTTGTATCAATATAGTTTACTGGAATACCAATTTCAGTTTCAGTAACTGGCTTGGTACCTGCTGGGACAACCATAAGCCACAGTGGGAGGAAAGCAGACTTTCGAGGCAGAGAAGTCCGTATTCAGGTTCTAGCTCTTCCTCTTGCTCACTGAGTAATCATAAGCAAGCTACTTATAACTCTGCTAAGCCTTAGTTTACTCATTTGTAAAAGGAAAGGTATATTCCTCATTGGGTTGTTGTGATGATTAAATAAAATAATATAAAGAACCATGGAGCCCTGACTGGTGTGGCTCATGGATTGAGTGCTGGCCTGAGAGTCAGGGGATCGCTGGTTCGATTCCCAGTCAGGGCACATGCCTGGGTTGTGGGCCAGGTCCCCAGTGCAGTGTAGCAACCACGCATTGCTGTTTTCCTCTCTTTTTCCTTCCCTTCCTCTCTCTCTAAAAATAAATAAATGAAATCTTAAAAAAAAGAACCATGGAAATATTCAATTAATAATAGGACTTATTAGAACACTTTTTCCTTTTACCATTTGTCTTTGTAGTTATTTAAGGGGAGATCTATTACTTTACCTCTTGTTATCTCATTTTCTCTGTGACAATGTTAATACTGTAATATTACTAAATAATACTGTTTATTGTATTAATTATTATATACCAGAATGTCCTCAGGCCCAGTGCAATGTAATGCATTTTAAGTGAATAAATTCTGATTCTATAAGAGTGAGGCTCCTGTTTTTCTGATTATATACC
Organism: Carollia perspicillata; assembly: GCA_004027735.1. Classification (NCBI taxonomy): domain Eukaryota; kingdom Metazoa; phylum Chordata; class Mammalia; order Chiroptera; family Phyllostomidae; genus Carollia; species Carollia perspicillata. The sequence continues at coordinate 8,868 of PVKM010052757.1, forward strand.
TGATTTCCAGGTAGGTTGAGGTCACTAACAGAGCAGGCGATTTGAACTCTCCAAACATCAGAGTTGTATGAAAATGTATCATCATCATCGCCATAGAAGTGTCCACTGACTGGGTGTTGTTAGTACTCAGGGAAGCATTTTATGCAAGTTGAACTTTGGAACAATCCAAGGACACAAGTAGTTATTATCATTCTCATTTTACAGACAATGAAAATGAGGAACCGGTAGTCTAAACTTTTCCAAGGTCAGTGCTGGATGCACGCTGAGATCAGTATCATTCCAATACCTGATTCCTAAACTGTTGAATGGTTATTGTCATTGTTACTATTTGTAAATTTATATCATTCTTATGCTTCCTAAGAGTGTGTAAGACATTATAACATTGCCTTAGATTTCTAGAACTCTAAGGTACTTCCTGGAATAAGCTTACTCTATTTTTCTGGATATCATGAGATATTTTACCGTGTGTATGTGCTACTTTAATTGATGCTGCTTATACTCTATCAATTCAGACTCTTTTGCTCAGTTCATTCATCCCTTGAATGTTGTCCTAGATAAGGAATTTTGATTCAGGATGTTACTCTTGATGTCACCACCTTGTGAGGACTATACTTCAGGTATTACTCACCTTCATAGCTTTTCTGACTTCGTCAGCCAAGCTCAGCCCCAGTACTTGGCAGGAGTTAGCCTGGCAATCTCATGTTTATCACCTGACCCATTATTCTCCTTTGTCATGTTCTCCTAGCCTTCTGGAATCTTGGTCCAAGTCCCCAGCCATGAAAGATTCTCCTCTTCACTTCTTATCTTCTTGTCAATCTATCGGCATCTTTCCACTCTACTGGTTTCCATTTATCAACATTAAGTCCTGACTTCTCTGTTCATGTCATAACAATTAGCAGCTGAACTTGGCCTCTGTTGCTAAAGTCTTGTTTCTGTTGTGATAATAATAGTAATAATAATATCCCATTTCTCTCTTACTTCTCTCTTTTTAAGACAAAAACACCTTTAAGTTCTAAAGTAAAACCATAGAAGTTTCCTTCTAGTCTTTTTACCCAGGTGAATACACCAGAGAAAGGCACCACTTGGAATCTCCCTAATTCAAGAGCTAGAAGCACCCTCGAATGTTGTCACTATCCGTGGGCCTGTTTAGGAGTTTTTCACTGGCTGGCAGTAGTATCTATTTTCACTTCCAGCAGCATTAATCAGTTTTGCGTATAAATCTAAGGCATTTCTGGGTAGGCTTCTTTTTTGGACTTTAATCTGTAAAATCAAGTTAAAATAAATATTGGAGATAGTTTTGGGGGACA
>PVKM010052758.1:0-10183 GCA_004027735.1 Carollia perspicillata
AATGTCTATGTTTTTAAAACTCTAGTGTGATAATCACTAAAATTTGAATACATGCAGTTGGCATCTCTTCAAATGAAATATCATTGCTACTTAGGATATAGGTCATGAGAAAAATCATATAAAAATTTCAATATTTTATTCCTGAAATATATAAAACTATTTATTGCAGCTACTCCTATAATTCCCATCATAGTTATATTACTAAAATAGTTGCTAACAAAGACTTATTCTTTTAAAAATATGTCTACTGAAAATATAATAATCACAGAAGGAATTGAGGGAGAAATAAACCAATATTATGAAAGTAGTTCAGGGAGAAATGTAATTCCTTTTTACTCAATAAAAAGCCATTTTATTTTTATCTATTTTTAGATAAATACTGTGTATTTCTGTGATGTGAATTGGCTCATACAAATGAAAAACAGGGGGAAATGTCACTATATAGTAGCAGTCATACTAGATAAGCACTCACTCCATGTTCTTCCTCTTAGCTCAGTTTGACCACGTCTTGTTTTGAAAGTACTCATTACACAGGTTTCCTTTATTTTTTCCTTATGTCCTCAGCTCAACCCCTCTTATAGTCTATTCCCATCTAGCTACTTCCACCTTTTTTCATTAAATTAGGCCTACAATTACTGTAGCAGTATTTGGTAGATTTTAATTTGTCTTTTTAATAAGGCTGTGTATTTTTCTATTGCCATAGTTAATGCTCATAAGTGTTGTTTGGCTTCACCCTAACACATTTTCTTCCCATATGTTCTTTTATTTTTAGTGAATACTTTTGCTGCATACAAGTGTTTTCAGGAACACTGATATCATATTATGTCAGAAGTACCTATACTGTGCTCTTAACAATGTTTGATTCAAACTTGCAAGGAAGGTGAAAAGCCTACCTGGGAAAACCACCCAGTCTGGTTATAATTTCTAAGACTCCACAGAGTTCATCATGATTTGGGTAATGCAACCTGACAGAACTTTTAAAATAAAAACAAAACCATGACAATTAAACAATTAGGCTGACTGATCGATTTCATTGTGGCATAATGGAACTGACAATTAATAACATCATAAATTTCTGTTTTTTTTCTTTTTCCTTTTGGACAATCAGGAGGACCTGGAGGCACATCTTTGACTTCATGCAGATATATCCCCACACATATTTTCTGTCTTCCGCTATGATAATTTCTTATCACTCATGTATACGTATACTTCTATGTTCATATATACACATATATAAGTACCATGCATGCATTCTTACATGTTTATATGTATATATATATGAGTTAGTACAACAGTGAAGAGCTCAGGCTCTGGGACCAGATGGTCTGTGTTTGCTTCTTGCCTCTACTGCTTACCAGCTCTATGACTTTAGCCAAGTTCTTAGCCTAATTCACCTCAATTTTCTCCATCTGAAAAACAGGGACAGTAATAGCAACTATCTCATAAATGTGTTATGAGATTAAACATCAATAAATGGGAAGCACTTGGGAAAGTACCCAGCGCAGATTATGTGATGAATGAATTTTGAGTTTCACAATTACAATTTACCCTTGAACAATGCTGGGATTGGGGCCCTGGCTCCTGCACAAATGAAAATCCACATACAACTAGTCAGCCCTCCACACAGGTGCATTCCCAACTTCAAATTGAAAATACTGTACTACTTAGCAGGAGTGTTACGTCGGACACATTCCTTACCCTCACTGAGTCTCTGTCACCTCATGGGTAAAATGGTGATGAAACAGGGATATATAAAGGATTAGAGATAATATACACAAAGGCATTATACAATAGGATCATGGTAATAGAAGTCCCTGAATAAATTATTGACAAATATATTCCACTTTCTCAGAAAGACCCTGAAATTTTTAAATCTATGGCACCTTTTCTTATTGCTTTATAAAGGAACTCTGGTATATAGCAGGTGCTTGGTGTTCTAAAATATATATATATATATATATATATATATATATATATATATATATATATAAAACATTTTTCACTTGAAGAACATGAATGTATACCAAGAAAGTAATATCTATGTCAATAATTAGAGTTTCTTTTATTGATTACAAAATAATAGCATTTACAACACATCCTACAGCAGTGAGATTCTATTTTGGTTTTATCTTTTGTAATTCCATTAGCTAATAAGTTGTATGCCAAATTTCTTTAATAAGATATGAGAATAAAAATTGAAGGACTATGCTAGATTTTAAATCTCTTTTTCTACTCATTAAACCAAACCTGTTATAAATCAAGAAAGCCTACGTCGTTAGCTCACATACTCTTTTCTATAAATCCACATTAGTTCTAGTGTGGAAATTTTTTCAAACAAAATAAACTCATAATAATGGAGCTGAACTGGAAAATGTGTGGTATGTAATTTTCTTTTCCTAGAACACTAGATAGACAAATGAAAAATGTTTGCTATACGAAAAATCTTGTCTCCCATCACTGCTTTTATAAGCTAACTGTTCTTAGTATTGATTTAGTGTCAACTTTTTAATCTATTTACCTTCTTAGTGTTCATTCATTCTGTAGAAAGGTTTGGGTGATGTGCAGGGAGAGGTGAGACACTCCCTGGCATGTTAGTTTTAGATTGTGATAGGGGTATGTCACCCAGAGTCTGATCAAAATAGGAGATGTAGGGATGCCTAACAAGAGTGAAGTGGGCCTTGGGATTGACCATCACACCTATAGAGCATTGGAATTAACATTTGAACAAGAAGGTGATATCAAGGTGGCCTCATCCTTGATGGGAAAGAAGGAGTAACTTTAATTCACCCTATGCTACAGTGAAGTCAAATTACCTGAGCTGTCATATTTAGAAGGAAGATTCTAGAAGAAGACATAATATGGATGCTCACGATTCTTCAACTCCAACCCCTAGAACTTTTCCCAAGGTTCTTGAGAAAAACCACTACAAACTAATAGAGCTGTGAAAATTTAAGACTTACATGTAAGTACTGCTGGAGACAGAACTTGACCCAAAGTAATCAAGAACAAATTAATCAAGTATAGGACTGGATACATAGAAACCAACAGGGAGAAAAACCAAGGAGAAGAGAAACAAATGTATCGGGGAGGCTCAGGCAGTGGAGGAGATGTATGTGCTGGGCCAGGACTGGGAGGGTCGGCAAAAAGCTGAACCACCACTGAGGAGCACCCTGGATGCCCAGGACCTTTGAAAGTGGGCTTGGCAAACAATAACTTGTGGGACAAGTCCAATCTGCTGCTATTTTTTCTCCAGCCCTCGAGCTAAGAAGAGTCTTTACGTAATGAAATGGATGAATAACATTCAAAAGAAAAACTTCACCATACATGAACACAGTATGAGATTCAAATTTCCACAGCCATGCAGTGACATTATAAAAAACACATATATTTGATCTTTTCCCACTTTTCCTTTCCCTGTTTCCTGCCACACAGGTCCACAAAACCCTCAAAATCGCCAAAGTGAGATAACAGGAGTCTGGGGGCTCCTGGATACCTTCAGGATGGAGCCTGGCTGCCAGGAACACCATCCAGGTGATGAGAGGGTTGGAACTGTCCATCTCACCCCGATTGATCTCTGGGAGGGGCAGCGGGGCTGGAGGCTGAACACATGGGGGTGCTGGGAGGGCAGCGTGTCCAGAGAGGACAAGAGAGCTCTGGGCCTTTTCCCCATACCTTGCTTTGTGCATCTTTTCCATCTGGCTGTTCTCCAGTTGTTTCCTTTTATAATAAACTTGTAATCTAAGAAGTAAACTGTCTCCCTGAATTCTGTGGGTTATCCTATTATCAAACCCAAACAGGGGGTCCTGGGAGCCTTCAGTTTATAGCTGGTAGGTCAGAACTACCAGAGGCTCAGATTTGGGACTGTCAGGGGAAGTGGGAGCACTCTTGTAGAACAGGGTCCTTCATTCTATGCGATCTGACCCTCACTCCAGGTAGATCGTGTCAGAATTGAATTAAGTCAAAGGACATGCAGCTGGTGTTGGAAAATTACTTGGCGAGGAAAACACACCTGTTTGGTATCAGAAGTCAAGGACTGATAGTAAAGGAAAAACAGCACATTTATAAGCTCACTCATTTATGAATGGTCTACGGCTGCTGCTTTTAAGAACAACAGCAACAATGACTAATTGTGACAGTGTGACAGGAACCACATAGCCAGCAAAGCCTGAAATATTTACTCTCTTGTCCTTTATAGAATCAGTTTGATGATCTCTGTTGTAAAGGGCAGGCTGTGAAGAACAGGCACATGTCATTCAATCTTCTCAACAATCCTATGGAGAAAGGGTGTATGTGTGTGTATGTTTATAGTTTTTTATTCAAGAAGAATCTGAAACATAGATTAAATAATTTGTTCTAGTGAGGGACAAGAACAGGAAATGAACCCCAGCTTATCTGATTACAGAGCCAACGCTCTGGGGTGGTTTGGAGATTAAGGGATTTATATACACCATAGTGATTATGACTCAAATTCCTCTGTGAGAAAATACAATCTGGGGACATAAAGGTTAAATTTATCTGCAAAAATGGAAGACAGAAGAAAATGGGAGGTCAGACTGTTGGGCATGTCAGCTGAAGGACTGAAGCCTTGATATGCTAGAAATGCCAATGTGAGAGACCCTTTGAGGGTCCCCAGGAATTTAAGGAGACTCCCTTTTGAAAAATATTGCTTTGAACCTATCTGGTTCTAGAAACTAGAGTAAATCTGAATTTTTACATAATAATTAGAAGAAATCATTATCAGAAATGAATTTTGGCTTCTAAACATGTACTTTTCAGGTATATATATGGATATTCACAAAGTATATGCTGAGAAAGGGTAAGGTCTTTCCCATTAAATCTAAAATCACAACCATATTCTTTTAATGCCTTCTTGCCTCATTGTTTTAAAATAGAAAAAGTGAAAAAATTTTCCTGTTCACAGTAAACCCCAGTTTTCCTTATTCATTTCACTATCTCTTACATAATAGTCTACATACAGATACATTCATTTTTAGAACAGAAGCTTAGAACTAGAAGTTACATGAGAGACTATGTAGTGCAATCTTTTCTACTTGCAGGTTTTAGCGACTTGGCCCAGCTCTTGAGGTGTAGAGGTCAGACAGGACTCGGGCAGTTTCACCAGGAGACCAGAGTTCACTCCAAAACCATCCCCTCCACTGAAATGCAGCCCCTCCACTGAAATGCAGAGAAGCCCTCCTCCTTTGTGGACCTCCAACAATTGCAGATACAGCTTTGAGAAAAATTTAACAGCACTTTTCATTCAAGCTCCACACTTAGTCATTTGAGAATTACCATAATACTTCATCTTAGTCCGTCAGAGGCTTATGGTCCATCTACATATCACACTAATATCAACACACACTAATAAATTACTTTCAGCTTCTAGAATATTTCCCCAGGCTCTTTTCCATGATTTCTGCATCACTTTTTATATTATATTTTCTCAAGAAACTATCTGTAGTCCTTTTTTAATTTTCTAAACATATTTTCTCAAGAATCTTACTCATTCTCCTGCCTTTGCCACATAAATGAAAGTCAGGCATGTTTTCAGCCTTAATCTAACTGGTTACTGCAGACTCTAATTTAACCAACTTTGGACTGCCAGTGAGTTAGTTTATGCTGAAGTTAAAAGACAGAACTGCTGGCTTGAAGTCATCTGATATAAACATAGAAAAGATACAGATAACTTATATTTTTGTCAAATTTACTCAATCTTTTCCCCTTGTTTCCCCTGTATCTGTGGTATGTTCATACACAAATATGAGAAGACACATTTTCCAAAATGTTTTCCTTTATATTTTTTCATTTTATTATTGTATTAGCTATTTTATCTATTTTTATTATTTATATCCATTATTTTTCTTTCTATTATATTATTATCAGTTATTTTTCTATTTTATTATTCATTTTTTCATTTTTTTGGAAGGGATAAATCTTTTACATAGAAATTTATAAAGTTCGTTAAGATCTGCCAAAGAAACCAACAATGCTTATGTTATTCCCCATCCTCTTTTTCCGCTTCACTGTGAAATTAGCTTAAGTGGAAAATCACATGTTTCCTATAGCTCTTTGCTTTATCATAAGCATAAAGCACAGCATTATTGAACATTTAGTAAATATTAACTAATATCAATACAATAAACTATTAAGCTATTAATGTATATGGGGCAAAACATAGGCCAAGAAACCCTATAAAATACAAGTAAAATGTGGCTACTTTGGATGCTATAGAATGTCTTTGCTTTCTGAAAAAATTTTATAGTGAATTATTAATAAATGCATTTGTAATTCAATCAATATTTTCTGAACTTGTAAAGAAAATAATTTCTCTTTAATTTTCTTCAAAGTCTAGTGTGTGTGTGTAAAATTATATATCTATATATATAATTTTCTTAAATGGTCATAATAAAAAGTGAAGAATACGTAGAGACAGAGAATTAATGATGTTTATAAGAAATATCATGTTTAGCCAGTATCAGCAAAAGGATAATCAAAGAAACTTCTTGTAATGTATGGAATTTGAGCTTGTATTTGAAAATGACTACAGTCTGGACATAAAGATGTTAGCAAAAGGGAACACCGGAGAGGGAGTGTGGTATAAACGAATATGAGGAAGGGAGGAAGTTGTGGCAAGGGACAGGAAAGGATGGGTGCTAGAGATACGACAAAATTAAAGTTGTCCAGTGGCCATGGACTAGATCTGAGGAACAAGATGACTCTGAGTTTTGTCTGGAAGGAGAATGGTGCCTTCAACAGAAAGAGGTAACAGAAGTAGACTTGACAGAAGATGTGAATTTTGTTTTGTATACAAGGATCTTGATCTATTAATGGGCCATCTAGGTACAGATGCATTTGAATATTGGAATTTTTAGGGTAATGTTTCACAGACTACCAACATGAGTTTGTGGTCCTCCACATAAAGAAAGCCATTAAAATTGGGAGTTTATTTCAATCTGTTCAATGTCAAAGGGCTGTGCGTAGAGAGAGAGGATAGCTAAATTTAATACTCTGGGAAAAACTCATATTTAAGAACTTGAGAAGGATATTATGACTAACACGGAGAAGCAGCTATCAGATAAATATGATGAGAATGTAAACATAAGGGGGCACGTGTTCAAAAAGAAGTGTATGTTGAGAGTCTGAAGAGGGTAAGTGGGTGTATTAGTCAGCTCAAGCTGCCATAACAAAATACCAGAGACTGGGTGACTTTAACAACAGACATTCATTTTCTCACAGTTCTGGAGGCTGGCAGTCTAAGATCAGGATGCCAGCATGGTCCAGCTCTGAGAGGTCTATTTCCCTGGTTTGCAGAGGGCCCCCTTCTTGCTGTATCCTCACATGGCACACAGAGAGAAAGAGAGAGAGAGAGGTCTCTCGTACATCTTAGAAGGGCACTAATCCCACTGTGTGGCTCCCCCCTAATGACCTTCTCTAAACTTCATTATCTCCCAAAGAACTGACCTCTAAATACCATCACACTGGGGCTTGGGGCTCCAACGTACAAACTGGGGGTGGGGCACAATTCAGTCTATAGCAAGAAGACTGAGAAACTATCATTTGAATTTTAGATTATAAATACATGACTTCTTTGAGACAAATTTCAATAATAATAGTAGCATATAAGTAAAAGAAAATGAGCAATGGAGGAAATACTGTAGTGTAAATGAGTAAAGATTACATTAGGAGGAATAGCAAATTTGAAGAAAGAGTCTTGGAGATTACAAATCTCTTGAGTTGTGTATATTGGTAGCTTTCTCTAATCAGGAATACTTACTACACAGTGTACAAAGTCAGCTCAGAAAAAGTCAAGGTACACAGATGTCCACCTCTGATTAGGTTGAATAAAATCACAATAGGCTTCCACTCCAACCCTAATAATGAGAACTAGTTTGATAAGCTATATGATCACGGCTTTAAAAATTTTTATCCGAATGCATATATTTTTTAAAAACCTACGGTTAAAGTCATGCTTTAAAGTAAAAGACTGAACACTTTCTGACTATGATTAGGAACAAGGCAAGAATTCCTTCTCTCACATCTAATCAACATTGTAAGGAGGTTAGGTCATAGTTATTGAAATAAGGGGAAAAAAGGAAAAAGATTGGAAAGAGAGAAGTAAAATTGTCTGTTTATGTATATATAATTATTTATGTAAGAATTTCTAAAGAATTTACACAATAACTAGACCTAAGGACTAATTTTAGCAAGGCTGCAGGATATAAAGCTCTTGCATATTAAGTCCATTGTAATTTCTGTACTGATATCAATTAAGAAGTTATATATTTAAAAATCCATTTATAATGTCGACAAATATAAACTACTTAGAAATAAACCTAACCAAAGGCTTGCAAGACCTCCAAGCTACAAACATTGGTAAAATAAATTAAGAAAATCCAAATAAATAGAGAGATATACCATGCTCAGCATTGTTAAGGTATCAATTTTCACTACATGATCTAAACATACAATGCAACCCCAATCCAAATCTCAGCCAGCTTTTTAGTAGGCATTGACAAAATGATGCTAAGATTTAATGGAAAACATAGAAGAGCTAAATCAATGCTAAAGAAGAAAAACAGCAGTGAAAGACTCATTTAAAACTTGTAAAACTACACTAATAAAAAAGTTTAGTATTGGTTTGAAAAGAGTAAGAGAAATCAATGCAATAGAGTTCAAAAATAGTTCAACATTTGTTTGTTTCTTTTTTCAACAAATATATCAAGGCAATTTAATGAGAAAAGAAAGCTTTTTCTATAAACGATGTTGAAACACTTGAATATCCATATGGAAAAAATGAACTCTGATCCACACTTCAGAGCATACACAAAAATTAATCCCAAATGGATCATAGACCTAAATACAGAAGTTAAAACTATAAAACATGGAGAAGAAATTATGAGAAAATTTTTGTCACCTTATATGAGGCAAAAATATTTAAACAGGAAAAACAAAGCATGAAACATAAAAGATGATGAACTGAACTTTATCAAAGCTTAAAAATCTTTTGCTTTTCAAAAGATACCACTGAGCAAACAAAAAGAAAAATCACACAGTGAGAGGAAACATTTGCCACACATATCAAAAAAGGAATTAAATCCAGAATATATAGTCTTAGAGTTAAATGAGAAAACATGAACTAGGGTGGGGGGATGCTGGTGGGAAGGGGGGTACAGAGCAGAGGGGAATTAAGTGGAGAAAAATGGGACAACTGGATAGCATAATCAATAAAATATACTTTAAAAAACAAAAAAAAGAAAACACAATTAGATTTAAAAATGGATGAAAACTGACACTTCACTAAAGAAGGTATATGAATAGTCAATAAATACATCTTTAGATGTTCAATGTTAGTCATGAGGCAAAAACCATGTCTAAAATTTGAAAGTTTGACAATGCCAAACATTAGTGATGATGTGGAATAGCTGGAATTTTCAGACTCTGCTGGAGGGACTGAAAAAGAGTTTGGTGGTTTCTTAAAACATTAAACGTATCTTATCTTATCACTTAACTATTCCATTCCTAGGTATTTACCCAAGAAAAAAGATAAACAATATATTTCAGCAAAGACATATATAAATGTACAAGCTTCATTTGTAATAGCTAAAAACCAAGAAACTATTGAAATATGTTTCATCACACAACTGAATAAGGATGATGTTGTACAGCCATGTATGTAAAGAACTATGATTTGGCAGATATATATGCAACGAAGTAGATAATTATGCTGAGTAAATGAGCCTACACAAACAAGGGTGCATATAGTAATTTGCTTTTACATAAAATCTAGTTACTGCAAACACAGTGGCAAGTCCAGAAAGTGTACAGATGACTGTCTGGGGACAGAGGAGGAGGAGGGAACTGACTGGAGAGGGACAGGAAAATGTTTAGGTGGAGGATGGGAATGTTCTTCATCTTGATCATGGTGCTGGTTTCACAGAGGTATTCATCTGTCATGTCTTATCCAATTGTGTATTTTATATATGTGAGGTTTATTGTACATAAGTTATACATTAGCCAAGTAATTAAAAAACTCAACCGAGGACTCAAAGAAACCTAAAACATCCAGATTCCCAAATGAATAAATAACAGGGAAAGAGGGGTGGGGGAGTAAAAGAGGGTACAGAGGTAACAGTGGTGATGGACGGGGACTTGACCTGAGGTGGTGAACACAATACAATATACA
>PVKM010052759.1:0-10175 GCA_004027735.1 Carollia perspicillata
GTACACGACAATGTTATCACAAAGGAGCAGGGAGAGAATAGAACAAAATTGGAGCAAAGTTCCTTTGTTTTACTTGTCAAGTTTATATTAATTTGTTTTAAGTTAAATACATATTGGGTTCCCTAGAGCAACTGCTAAGAGTATAACCTTAAAAAGTAGTTAAAAACTCAACAAAGGAATTAAAATGTTATACTAGAAAATATTTAATACAAAAGAAAGCAGTAAAGAAGGAACAGAGGAACAAAAAGGACATGAGACAGAGATCACATGACAAATGGCAGACATAAATCCAACATTTGAAAAATTACATTATCTATAAATAGATTACACACACCAATAAAAGGAAAAGATTGTCAAACTACATTAAAAAATCCAATGTACTCAATCCCACCCCAGAGCTGTCTGCTTTTTATCTATGAGTCTGTCTCTATTTTGCATTTAGTGAGAAAGGAAAAAAAGGAGAAAGAACTCATGGACACAGACAACAGTGGTGATTGTGGGGGTGGGAAGGGAGTGGGTGGACATGGAAGAGGGTAGGGGGGATAAACGGTGACGGAAAACAATCCAATGCAAAGACACACTTTGCAGATTCAAAGAGGCGGAGAGATTGAAAGCAAAAAGGATTGGAGAAGATATACCATCCAAACAGTAGCCATACTGCATATAGGACATTTGGAGTACGTCTAGAAGTCATACTTTAAGACAAAAAATGTTTGCACAGGAAAAAGGGAGACAGTTTGTAACTATAAGAGTCAATTTATCAGGAAAGTGTACCTATTATAAACATAAGCACCCAACTACAGAACTCAAAATATGTGAAGCAAAAATGGACAGAATTAGGGTAGAAATAGACAGTTCAATAATAACAGACATTTCAATACAATACCCCATTCTCAATCAATTAATGTAATAAATTAAATTAGTAAAGGGCAAAACCACACGATCATCTCAATAGACAAAAATAATTTAACATAATCTAATACTCAATCGAGATAAAAAAAAAAACCTCTCAACAAACCAGGGATAGAAGGGAACTTATCAGCTTCATCAAGGGCATCTCCACAAACCCAGAGCAACCCATACCTAATGGTCAAAGGCTGAATATTTCCTGCTAAGATTAGGAACAAGGATGTCTGTTCTCTCCACTTTAATTCCACATGGTAGTGGATATTCTAGGCAGCACAATCATAGAAAGTTAAAAAGGAAGGAAGGAAGAAAGAAAGAAGGAAGGAAAGGAGGGAGGGAAGAAGGAGGAAAGAATATTCATGTGGGAAAGGAAAAAATAAAATCTCTATTCACCCATGACATGACCCTATATGTAGAAAATTCTAAAGTATCCATGCCAAAAAAAAAACCACACACACACACCTTGCACTAGAACTAATAAAAAATTGCATGAAGTCACAGGATACATAATTGACATTTAAAAACTTCAATCTTATATACGAGTATTTATATATACCAGCAGTAAACAACCTGAAATGAGATTTAAAAAACAATTCCATCTGTATTGGCATCAAAAACACTTGGGAATACAGTTTTTAAAAGGAGTATAAGACTTACATACTAAGAACTATATCTTCCTGAAAGGAATTCAAGAAGAATAAATTAATAAAGAAACAATCTATGTTTATGGAGTGGAAGATTCATTAATATTAAGATAAAAATTCTCCTAAAACTTATCTATAGAGTTAAATGCAACATCAATCAAAACACCAGCAAGTTTTTCCACAGAGATTGACAAATTTACCCTAAAATTTATATGGAATGCAAAAGACCCAGAAGAGCCAAAATGATTTTGAAAAGTAAAAACTGGAGGACTTGCCTACCTGATTTTAATATTTACCACTATAAAGCTACATGAGTCAAGACTGCTGATCCGGCATGAGAACAGGTATATGGATGGAACAGAACAAGGGTCCAAAAATAAGCATTTACATTTACGGTCTCTTGACTCTCGACAAAGGTGCTTAGGCAATTTGATGTGGAAAGGGCACACTGTGAGCAGACCGTGCAGGGACAATCAGCTACCCACAAGAGCCACATTCAAAAGATGAATTGAAATCCTTACCTCACATCATACACAAAAATTGATTCAAAATGGATCACAGACCTAAATATAAGAGCTAAAATTATAACGCTTTCAGAAAAAAACATAGGAGAAAATCTTGGTGACTTTGGGTTAGGCGAAGAATTTTTAGATATGACACTGAAAGCATGATCCATAAACAAAAATAAAGTTAACATAGACTTCATCAAAATAAAAGCTATTAGGCTTAATAAAAGCACCATTAAAAAATGAGAAGAAAAGCCACAAACTAAGCAAAAGTATTTGCAAATTGTAAATCTGTAAAAAACAACCAGAAGATACAAAGAACTCTCAAGCCCCAATGTGAAGTAAAACAACCCAACTAAAAAATAGGCAAAAGCCTTGATTGCATTTTACTAGAAAAGATATACGAACGGCTGAGAGGCACATCAAAAGATGTTCAAAATCATTAGGCATTTTGGAAGGGCAAATTAAAACCACAATGACATACCACTTCATATCCACTAGAATGGCTGCTATCAAAAAGTCAGACAATAACAAGTGCAGACAAGGATGCAGAGAAAGCGGAACTTCACATATTTCTGAATGGAATATAAAATAATGTATCTACTTTGGAAAACAAGTTCTCTGTTTCTTAAAGCTAAACATCCCCAAATGCCCACTCATGGATGAATGGATAAACCAAATGGGGTGGTATTGACATATGATATAATACTACTAACCTTAAAAAGGAATGAAATTCTGACACATGCTACAATACGAACCTTAAAGACATTTTTGTTAAGTAAATAAGCCAGATGAGTGTATGATTCCATTTAAATGAGGTATTTTAGAATAGTTAAATTAATAGAAACACAAAGTGGAATAGTGGTTAGTAGGGGCTGGAGGGAGGGGAGAACGGGGAGTTATTGTTTAACTGGTATAGAGATGATACACAACTTCTGGTTACGGGTAATGGTGACAGCTGCACAATAATCTGAATTCACTTAATGCCACTAAATTGCACACTTAAAAATACTTAAAATGGTAAATTTTGTTATGTATTTTACCACAAAAATATTAAAAAGTTACACATAAATTTATATATGACTCAGCAATTCCACTTCTAAGAATTTACACAAGAGAAACGAAAACACATATCCAAAGACTTTTATACTGATATCCATTGAGACAATACTGATAATAACCAAAAATATAAACAACCCAACTATTCAACTGATAAAACAGAATGTGAAGTGTGTCTGTCTCTGTCTCTACAGAGATAAACATATATATCTTCTGTATATACACACACACAATCATACTTATACAAACATGTACATTTACGTGTGTATATGTGTCTGTATTTATAGTTATATCTGGTACACATACAAGAAGAACACTCTTCAGCAGTACAAAGAAACAGAACACCATTATGAGCTATAACAGAGCAGGGATGAACCCTAAAAATGTAATGCTGAGGAAAAAGGCCCAATTCAAAATACTATAATATTGTATGATTTAATTTATTAATTTAATGGGTTGAGACAGAAAATAGACCACTTGTTGCCTAAGAATGAGGGTGGCAACTGGTATAAACTGCAAAAAACACAAGGAGTCGGCTTGGGGGATGGAAACGTTTAAAACTGAACTGTGGTAGTGGTTGTACACTTCTGTAAATGTATTAAAAAGTACTGCTTTGTATGCTCAAAAGGATGAGTTTTATGATATGTAAATTATAACCCAATAAAGCTGTTTAAAAATAATTTTTTCATTGTCAGGCATTTAACTCCCACTTACTTTTTTAAGATAACAGTTTTATTGAAACATAATTCACATATCATACCACCATCTATTTAAAGGGTATGATTTAAGGGTTTAATGGTCTTCAGTATATTTCCGGAGTTGTGATCAATTTTAGAACATTTCCATCAACTCCCCCCAAATCCCACACCCATTTAGTGGTTACTCCCCTCGTCCCCGATGACTATGCCTACACAGCCACAAATCTACTTCCTACCTCTACAGATTTGTTTATTCTGGACATTTCACATAAATAGAATCATATAATGTGGTCGTTTGTGACTGACTTCTTGCACTTAGCATGACGTTTTCAAGGTTCATCCTTGTTGTGTGTGTATCTTTTTTTATGGGCAAATCACATTCCATTGTCAGGATATAGCACATTTTATGTATCCATTCATCAGCTGATGGTTAAGGGTTGTTTCTACTTTTTGGCTACAATGAATAACGCTGCTTTGAACATTTGTTTACAAGCTTTTGCGTGGACATATGCTTCATATCTCTTGGGCATATACTTAGGAGTGAAATTGCTGGGTCATATAATCAATGTATGTTTAACCTTTTGAGGAATTTCAGGACTATATTCCAAAGTGGCTGTGACATTTTACATTCCCATCAGCACTACGAAGGTTCTGATTTCTCCACATCCTGTCCCACGCTTCTTATTAACAGTCTTTTTGATTATAGCCATTCTACTGGGAATAAAGTGCTGTTATCTCTCTGTAGTTTTGATTTGCATTTTCTTGATGGCTAATGATGTAGAACATCTTTTCATATGCTTATTGGCCATTTGTATGTCTTCTTCGGAGAACGGCTATTCAGATTCTTTGCTCATTTTTAAATTGGTACATTTGTCTTCTTAATGTTGAGTTGTGAGAGTTCTTTATTCTATATACAAGCCTCTTATCATATATATTATTTGCAAATATATTGTCTCATTATTTGGGCTTTTTTTTTTTTGCTTTCTTGATGGTATCCTTCCTAGCAAGAAGAGTTTTTAATTTTTTTAATCTTCACCGAAGAATTTATTATTATTACTGATTTTAGAAAAAGAGGGAGAGACAGCAGGAAGGAAAAGGAGAGGGAGGGAGCTGGAGAGAGGGGGGGGAGGGAAGAAGAGAGAGAAACATCAATGGGCTGCCTGGCTGCCTCCCTAGGCCTCCTGTAGGCCTCCTGACCAGGGGAAAACTGCAACCCTGGTATGTGCCCTGACTGGGACTGGATCCACAACCCTCTGGTGTACTGGGTGATGCTGTAACCAAGTGAGCCACCAGGCCAGGGCAAACGTTTTTAGTTTTTATAAACTCCAATTTATTTATTTTTATTTTGTTGAAGAAACCAGTGCTCGAGTGAAGGTTATGAAAATTTAAGCTTATGTTTTCTTTTCTAGGTTTTATGGTTTTAGGCCTTAGAATTACACCTTTGACCCATTTTGAATTATTACTTTTTGTACGTGTGTGAGGTAGGAGCCACTAATTTTTAAAAAAGATACAGGGGCAGTGGCCGAGAGAATTGGGGACCAGATAAATAAAACTGTCTACCTCTAATGTGATGGCCTGGTAATAATCCAGACTACATGAAGCACAGGTTTCTGTGTAGCTGTCTTTATTTGCTATACAAAGCCATTCATTCTTACACTCTTTCTTTGAAGGGGTGCATGTCTGAATGTAATTTGGCATAGCAAGGAGGAAATACTGTATTTTGCTCAGTGATCACAGGAAACCAGTGGCAAAGCCAAGAGCAAACAACGAATGGTTGACTCGCAGGCCTCAGTTCTACTCTGTGGCAGGAATACCTCAACTACCGACTTTCCTTTTTCCAATTCAGTAACAGGACCCTGAATTTTTCTGGGTGCATAGCCAACGAACCAGGGATTACATTGCTCAGCCTTCCTGCAGGTATGTGTGGCCACATGACTAAGCATTAGCTAACACACTTCAAAATAAAGTGATCTGCTTTCGGGTCATATCTTTTTAAAAAAGAAATCATGTGCCCTCTGCTTTCTCTTTCTTCCCTCTTTTGCAGAAGACACCTTAGACGAAGTGCTAGTAAGCAACTTTTGATCAGGTGGATCAGGGTGTCAAACTCATTTTCACCAGGGGCCACATTAGCCTCACGGCTGCCTTCAAAGGACTGAATGTAATTTTAGGACTAAATAAATGTAACTACTCCTTAACTAGGGGCAAGGAGCTCAGTGCTGCCACTGGGTAGAAACATGGTGCCAGGCCGGATAAAACAAGGTGGAGGGCTGGATTCACTTGTGAGGCCTGTGTTTCCCACCTGTGGTGTAAATGAAGAAAACCTACCAGGACAGTGGTTGTTGACTGAGGCTGAATATTAGAATATTAAACCTGAGGAGGTTTAATTAAATGCTGGTCTTTGTTTATTCAAAAAGATATAGACACTCCTATGTTCACTGCAGTACTATTTACAATGGCCAAGAGATGGAAACAAGCTAAGTGTCCACTGATAGATGAATGGACAATGAAGCGGTACATATATGCAATGAAATATTACTCAGCCATTAGAAAATGAAATTTGGCCACTTATGACAACATGGAAGGATCTAGGGGATATTGTGCTAAGTGAAATAAGCCAGCCAGAGAAATACAAATACTGCATGATTTTGCTTATATGTGGAATCCAAAAAAGATGAATAAACAAAACAGAAACAAACTCATAAACAGAGAAAAAAACTGATGGTCACCAGATGGGAAGAGGTTGGGGAGACAGGTGAGAAAGGTGACAGAGATTAAAAAGTACAAATTGCCAGTTCTAAAAAAATTCCCAGGGATGTCAAGTACAACACGAGGAATATGGTCAATAATATTTTAATAACTATGTCAGATGGTTACTAGACTTATTGGGGTGATCTCTTTGTAAGGTATATGTTACACACCTGAAACTAATATATTATTGTATGTCAACTGTAACTAATACATAAATTTAAAAAATCTAAAAAGAAAATATTCTGGTGTTTGGATCTCACCCAAGAGATTCGGATACAATTGGTCCGAAGTGCCACCTGAGATCAGGGTTTTAAAAACTGCCCAGATGGCCCTGGCTGGTGTGGCTCAGTAGATGGAGTGCCGGCCTGCAAACCAAAGGGTCTGTGATTCAATTCCCAGTCAGGGCACATACCTGGGTTGTGGGCCAGGTCCCTAGTAGGGGGTGTGTGAGAGGCAACCACACATTGCTGCTTCTTTCCCTCTCTCCCTCATTTTACCTCTCTAAAAATAAATAAATAAAATCTTAAAAAAAAACCCAAACAACTGCCCACATGAATCTCACATGTGGCTAAGGTTAAGGCCTCTCTACTCCAGGGCACTGGTTTGTAAACTTGAACATGCATCAATAACAACCAAAGGGCCTATTAAAACATGATTTTCTGGGGTACCTGTCCCAGGTGTTTCATTTAGTAAGTCTAGGGTAAAACCTGAGAATGGGTATTTTTACCACGTTCCCAGGTGATACTGCCATGCTGGTCCATGGACACCCTTTAAAACCCTGCAGGAGATCTCAAAGCAACAAGACAGAAAGGGCCTGAACCCCAGTAGCCAGCCTGTCTTCCTTAAAACACTTGCCTACCCTATAATATTACCTTAAAGAGAAGTAAAAGTTTATCCTGAACTGTAACAGCAGCTTAGCTTATATCTATACACACATTCCTTGGATCACATTGTTTCAATAAGGAGAAAAGTAAAGGTCCAACACTTTTTTTTTCTCATTTTACAGAAATGCACATGTAAAATCTAAACCCTCTTGGCTTTAGAGATATTTTCCTACAAGAGAAGGATGGCCTGGAACACCACACCGTTCCCAACAGACCCCGTCACGGTAATTGGTGAACACAATTCACCGAGTTCTGTTTTGGTGGCACTGTCAGGGCTGGGGGATTATGGTCCAAGCAGGCAGTTCATTTACTTTTCCCATTTAAGTCCCAGTCATAGCTGGGTAACTCAAGGCTTCCAATGCAAATTTGCTTGGATGCAAAACATAACGGTGATTCTGAATGCTGTAGAAAGTCTTTCGAAATCACAGAGAGGGAGTGGGTCTGTGTCTTTTCTCTCCTCCCTCTTCATGCACTAATCCAAAAGGGACTCAGAGCATGGCAGCTCTTCCACTGAATTTTCCTGAAATGACCTTGGATCTTCATGACACCGACCTGAGTAACCAGTGGGACTGGGACATCTGTGGGCAAAGAGAGAGGCTGGTAGAAGGTTACCTATGTGGGAGATGTATTTCGGCCCTAAGCTCTCTTTGCTAAAACTTTTTGCTAGTGTTTCCTGAAAACGCTCACAGTATTAAAAGAAGGTAGGCAGGTGGGACTAGAAAGCTGTAGAGTAGAGAGGTAGAGACAGAGAGAGAGAGAGAGAGAGAGAGAGAAAGAGAGAGAGAGAGAGAGAGAGAGAAAGGGAAGGCACTCAACTCACCTTACGAACTGGCTGAATAAGGCTGTTGTGTTGCGGATGATGCGGGCCGCCTGGGACTCCTCACGCTGGCATCTCTGCAGTGTTAACCCATCATCCATGTGGCCTTCCTGATGGAGAATGACCTACAGAGCAGAGCCCACCGGGGCCAGGTTACACAGACTCCACAGCTGGGCACTCAACATTTCTCGCAGGGTTTCCCCCTACCCTTGTACTTTCTCCCCAGCCAAGCTCCCTTGGGTCCATTTTGAAAATGGGACATTAACAAAGTTATTTTGCCCATACGCCCTCGTACTGACATATGAATCATTCCTGAGACACGATGCTTTGAGGAAAATAAAATTTTATGTGCCACCGTGGTATGAATTACAATAAATTCCTTGGGCCTAGATGGCCAATTTGAAACGGTGAAACATACTTTATAATAGATTTTTCTCTTACAGTGAACACAAAGCTTACTCTTGGCCATGGCAAAAGTTCTTTTGTTAGACACTTTTCCTTCAGAGGTAAATTGAGAAAAAAGACAGACGCATTAAAGCAAAACCCTCCACTGGGGTCAGGCTCAGATTTCTCTCCTCAGGACAGCTCACTGGGTTAGCTCACTGCTGAACGGAGGGAGCAGCGCAGGATGGCAGGGTGCTCCTCAGGGAGGCTAGAGAGACGGCTTGAAAGCGTAGGCCCCAGTCTCAGCAACCTGAGTTCGAACGCTGCTATGCACTTCCCAGCTGTGTGACCGTACGCGAGTTACTTAACCTCTCTCTGCTTCAACGTTACCATCTGCAAACAGACTTATCTTGAAGGTTGTTTGGAAGACCAGATGATTTACAAGTAAATCATTTATCATGTTTCCTAGGATATGGGGTACTCAGTGAATGTTGTAAGGGCAGCATGTTACTGATCTCAGATCTCAAAGCTAAGCATACTGTTCAGCACCATGATAAAATTTCGGGCAGGGCTAGAGGCTTTTGGTATGGAGGTCAGTAGTTTTCTGCTTAAAAGGGTCAAGTGTGTGCAGATATTCACTGGGGTGGTTTGACTATAGTTCAAATCAGGGTCAAATCTCAGGTTTCTGGCACCGTCTCCTCCTGATGAGTAAGTGATGGGAGACCATCTGTAGGTCCCGAGTGACTGGAGGTAGTGGCGGTGGTCTGTGAGTCCTTATGTCAAGTAAGTCAAACACAAGGCTTTAGAAAATATCTTTAGAATAAGGACGTTTGGTCTTTCTTTCTCTGGTGTCCTTCTTAGCACAAATAAACAATTTATTTTCCTTTCCATGTTAAAATCTCTTTTTTATTAGTTTTCTTCTGAACATATGTCCTGATATACTGAATGTGCATAGGAAGTAGAATACTGGTATGCAAAAGTTTATGTTCATTTTTGAGAACAGACATCACATCCCATCTACATACTATAGTCTAAGTGCCAGCAAAGGATGCTGTTACCATTGGAGTCACCATTTCAAAACATGACTTTGCCAGAACTGTGCGGCACTTCCCAGCAACTGGTTAATGATCTATCTATCTATCTATCTATCTATTAATCTAATATTTCCTTTCTTTCCTTTCTCTCTCTCTCTCTCTCTCTCTCTCTCTCTCCTTCTTTCCTTTCCTCCCTTTTCTGTTGTTCAAATACAGCTGCCTCCATTTCACCCCACCGACTTCCCCACCCCACCCATCCCCACCTCCCATTCTTGACCCTTCCCCACTTTGGCTTTGTCCATGTGTCCTTTACACATTGCCACTAGGTTCACCTTGCCATCATTTCCAACTTTCTGGTCCCTAAAGACTAAAATCCTTAGGCTTTGATTGTTCGCAGAACACATTTAAACTGACCAGCCCAATAAGAAAGGGAGAAGTGGTGAAACGCAGCTATCAGAATACTGTTTTTATGTGCCCCACTGATGTCTGCAGCCC
>PVKM010052760.1:0-10173 GCA_004027735.1 Carollia perspicillata
GATTCTCAACTGGGGGAGATTGTATCCCCTATCACACAGAAAATTTGTCAATATGTGGAGACATTTCATGACTGGAGGTAGGAATGTTATTGGCATTCAGTGTGTAGAGGCCAAGAACACCGCTAAGTATCCTACCATACACAGGACAGACCCTCATAGCAAAGAAGTCTTCTGTTCAAGATATTTGAAGTGCCAGGGTTGAGAAAGTCTGCCTTAGGTGCTTAAAAAAAATTTAAACCTCTGCTTTAGAATAAAGTTAGCATTACTGACTTTGAAGTGGGAGACTGATATGGTAAGACCCTCCTCTCTCCTGTGTTCCCCCAGGCCATTCAGAGCTCTCCTCTGGGAACAGCAGGCATGGCTAGGGCTCTGCTAGTCTTGCCGCTTTTATAAAGTGCCTTGGGTTTGCTCTGACCTTTCTGCATGGGAGAAAACCTTGCATTCCTGATTCTCTTAAATTGTTTTATTTTTAATCTAGGGAAATATGTTTCTTGATTAAGTGCAAGATCAAGTGTATCTTCTTCCTAAATTAATGGTTCTCTTGACCAGAATGCTCACTCATTTATTAGTGCTCTGAACAGAAATGTGCACTTCTCAGGCTCCATAAATCATATAAACAGGATTTTTTATTCACCATTTAAATGGAGGATAAAATGGATCATAACTTATATTCAATATCTTTGGTTTGTACAGTAAATACATATCTGTGGATGCACCCAGAACTATAGTAACTCTATCATTTTCTCAGACTCTCAGTCTATTTTGATCCCTTCTTTACCCTAATTAGTATTATCAGTTGCTCATGCAAATGCCATAACTTAAACTGTCAACATCCATTTAAAAAGGTAAATCCAAATACTACAACCATATGAGGCTCATCTAATTCAGGGTCTGTATTTTATGAGTACTTCCATCTTGATTCAGATTCACATTAACTGTTATTTAGGTTACCTAGAAATTAAAATCAATTAGTATTTTATTATTTTTTGTCACCTTAGCACAAAATTACATTTACAACACAATTAATATGTTTGTGAATGTGATAAGTATGTCATCCATATATGTATATATTAATCTGTCACTGTGTTCTTGTGTGCTTTTTGTTACTGTTCAGTGTGAACTCCTAATTTATGACTAAAACTAAAAAGTCCAACATTCACTATGAAATAAAAGAATGCATTTTTTTTTCAGAAGTGACTGTAGACATAACTAGCATAGTTTTGTTGTCAGAAGTGTAAATTTAAATCTAAAAAAGGATTGTGAATATCTACTTAACTCATGCCAACTTGGGTCATGTTTTATGTTTCTATCTACACTCAGCAAGAAAAAGTATGATATTAGTGAGGACCAGTGTGGGCTCCAGAGTGATGAGCACAGCAAACACGAGTCCCCTGCGTTTTCAGACCTTGGCTCCTCGACCAAGAAAGCTACAGGAGTACCTGAGAAGAGATCAAAATAATAATGGAGTAAAAGTTTCAATTGTGGGAGTAAGACCATTAAAACAGAGGAAAAATGAGCAAGTATTTCTGGGGTATGTTATAGGCAGTTTTTAGATACACTCCCTTATTTAATACTCACAAAAGTCCTTTGAGATCATCATTATTGACATTTCAAAGATGAGGGAAACTAAATTTTGGAGAGTACACATTTGCTTGACTAGTAACGGCAGAGCTTGGAGTCAGACCTCAGTTGAACTGACTTTGAACCTTATGCTCTCCTTATGTTTACAGGGCTTTGGGGAACAACAAATGTTTTAAGGTTTATGTTCAGTTGGGAATGAAGACAAAACTGAGAATCATGGGCTGAGAATAAAAAGCCATGATTCTACTACGTTTTGGGAATATGAGTCATCTGCAACCATTACCACAATTTTATAACATTATGATCATCCCCAAAATAAGCACCCTTCCCTTCCTGTTAACAATCACTACCTATTTTCTCCCAACACTTCAGACTCAAGCAACTAATTTTTCTGTGTCTATAGATTTTTATTTTCTACACATTTCGTCTAAATAGAATACAATATTAGGCCTTTAGTAACTAGCATCTTTTACTAAGCAAAGTGTTTTCAAGGTTAAACCATGTTATAGCATGTCTCAGTATTTCATCTCTTTTTGTAGATAATAATATATTATTATATGAATATTTCATATTAGTTTTTATCCATTCATCAGTTGCTGAACATATGGGCTGTGTTTACTTTTTTGGCTATTATGAATAACACTATTGTGAACATTTGTGTACAAGATTGTGTGTATGAATATATATGAAAATATAGTTTCAGTTCTTTCGTGTGTACAAGTATAGCAAGGAATAGAACTGTTAGTTCATGTGGCAATTCTGTTTAACCCTTTAGGAACTGTCAAACTGTTCCCAAAGCAGCAGCAGCATCTGACACTCCTACCAGCAGTGCAAAGTGTCCCCATACTTGTCATTTCTCCCCAGAACTTGTGTATAACCGCTCTAGTGTGTGTGAAGTATTTGTTAATTTTGTTTTTTACCAAAATTCTGACTGGACATTCTGACTGGCTAATATTATTGACCATATTTTCACAACTTTATTGAGTATTTGAGTATCTTCTTTGGATAACAGCTTACTTTTGAAGTTTATGTGCAGCAATACACATAAAGGACTGAGGGCGACATGTGTCTGATGTATAGTAGCCTTTCAGTTAAAAAACCCTACTTTTAATTTCTCCTGTTTCCTTAACTATTTCTCCAATAATCAGCTTAAGTCTTTTAAGAGTTTTTGTAAGTTTTTAGAGTTCATCACTTATAAGAAATTACTTAACTTTCAGTAGCATGTGCTTACACATATGTTTTTTTTTACATCTAATGGGCTCAATGATAACATGTATTAACTCTATAACTTATAAACTACAATTGAAGATGGACATAGATGTTCACTGATCACATCTACATTTAGCTGCAAAATGTTTTTTAGTGAAATTTTACATTACTGCCTGACAGTAGCGGCTACCATCCACATCAAGTGCTGTACCGTTTTGCACACAAATCATTGGAAAACTTCAGCTCGTCCTTTTAAACCTTCCAGAGAATGAATACACCTTAAATAATAGTGCTGCTGTTTATTATTTTTTTACTTACTATGTGTTTAGTGTTATGCTGAGCTCTTCGGGTTTTGCATCTCTATTTACAAAGACCTTATAAGGTAGATATTATTATTCTGATTTATAGTTGCTGGAACTGGGATTCAGAGAGCTTGTCTCCTTATTGACATGCAGGCCTTAAAGACAGTAGTGTCCTAATTCTGCAATGTGTTCCTTATTTCTAACAATCCAAATGAACTGATAATCCACCCCAAATTCAATGTATTTTATTTAGACTTTCTTAACCATTTAATTTGTAAAATCATAAAACATATTCATTCAATAAAAGTTTCATTTAGTCTTTTACTATGTACCAGATGCCCCTTACATGCTGTGGACCAGAAAGCAAATAAAACATTATGACTGCCACACTGGTATAAGAAATAAACTTGCAAGAAGTATGAATAAGGATATGAGGTCATACAGGAAGTTCCAAGCCAAACATTTAAATTAGGGTGGGCTGAAGGTCAAAGGAGAAGAGCCATAAGGTCACTGAAGGTATGTAAGATAGGTCAGCAAAGGAGAGAGCCACGAGGTCTGTCTGCCTGGAAGTCTGCCTGGAGAAGACAGCCGCAGAGCTGATAGACCTTTGGGAAACACAGACACATAAGAAATGCTTGAAACTAAATTATGACTGGGAATGCTGAGCTGCACACTACTGCTTCTCTGAAGGATATACAGAGAAGTCACCCTCTTGGTACTGAGGACTCTTGGTATGGGACTTTAGAGCTTGATGCAAGCTCTCTCCCTATAGGTTTTTGGCATATGGCTGTTCTGGGCTTCTGGCCCTGCTCCCTGCATGGACAGGAGTGCTCGTGGGATCAGGAGATGCAGGGCCCACCATAGGCTTAGACCCCACAAAGGATGAAATCTCACTCCTGGAGACAGGGTCCCAGGCTGGGACAGTATAACATGTCACATGGTTTCCTAAACTGCTATGTGGAGCCTGAGAACAGTGCACTCCAGATTAGAAAGAGAGTGCTATGTGAGAGGACGGTGACTCTGAAACCCACAAATGCACATTCCGGAGAGGATGGAAATCTGACCAGCTAATGGACAAATAAGTATATAGGGAACTCCTAAGAATGGTTGTGGCTTGTAGCCTTTCAGAAGCAAGGCAAGTTTTGGGTCTTATGGGAGAAGAGGGCTCTGAGCAAAAGTGCTCTCAGTGTTCCCAAGGTTAGAAGCCTGTTAATAAAAAAGCTGTTTCTGTCAACACAGACTGTTGAGTCTTATATATTAAAGGCACCAAGTAGCCTAGCCCTGGTTTGCATGACAACAGTTTGGGCAATCCAGATGGGACTAAGGGATAATGTAATCAAGTCCCAGCCACTTGGGGCAGACTGGGCCTTGGACAGTGGCTGTGGGGACTTCCCAGTTTCAGGGAATTGCCCTGTACCTCAGCTCAAGGTGCCAGTCACCAGGAATGCCAGGATGGTGGAAGAAAACAGGTTTGAAAAAAGGTATCCCAGGCTTCAGTAAGCCAAATCCATATGCATAGTGGGGGTTGGATACTGGGCCTTGTAGGCATGCCACCATTTTTGGTGGGTCATTGAGTATTCTGCCATAGAGGAAGAGGCACATAAATGTGCTTCCATCTTATAGGTGGCATGTGAGTGCTTTGCCATCTTGGATCCAGGCAAGGCAGTGGTCTCTGCATGCTATTCAGGCTATGCATTGCATGGGCACTGTACCAGTTGGCTTCTTGGTGCAACTGGGTTCTGATACGGATGGCTCTGGTCCTGAAGACCATAAACCGTGTCCAACAGGGACATCTCTGGTTCTAAAGTTTATAAACTAGGGTCCAAAAGTGACCATTTAAACTCTATATGTCATAATTCAGCATCCAATGGGGACCATTCTAGGATTCATGAACAGTGCTCTAAATGAGAACTGTCTAAGCTTAAGAAAGTCAGTAAAAAAACAGGTCTAAGAAAAAAAAAAAAAGCAGACTCTAGGAGGGAGTAAGGACTACTCAAGCCTTGGGAGACCACTACTCAGAGGTAAGTGATTAGTGTTCCAGCCCCACACATGGGTTCCCCAAGAGGCTGTAAAACTAAAATTCAATATAAAACATAAAAGTTCTGAGGGGTCACGATTTAAGAACCACAATTCACAACACCAGTTGACAAAAATAAGACCTCAAAATCTGCTTATAAAATAAAGTTGTAAATTCAAGCTCTCTTTACATATCCCAGGTTACCTGAATTTCACTTTTCACTGTCTTGGGCCTGTGATACTTCTTATCCAACACAAGATAGGGGTTATCCTGTGTTGGCTCATGGGAGACACTACGAATTGAATTTTAGTGGACTAAAATAGGTACAGCCATTTTCCAATAAATAAAAAGAAATTAAAATTTTATTGCAATACTGTATGGCTTATACATACTTTAAACTATGGAAAAATAATCTAAGTATTGTTCCCTAAATTATAATACTATCATAAAATTAAAACTATATTGCCTACAGTTTGGGAATCGAAACAATGCCCTGTATGTCCAGGCATTCAGGTCATAAAACAATAAAATGTTTACAAAGACTAAACTTCAAAAAGCTGGAAAATGTCCCTGACAATATAGGGACTTTTAATAAAGAAATAATGCCCATGGTAGAATCTCACTGCCTAAGTCTCTAGTGTATCCCATTCTCAAACACCTGCATGAAGGAACCCATGTGGAAGGAATGCTTTAATGGACTTTGTTGGGACATATATGAAGGACCCTTATTTGCAAAGGATTCTTCAAAACATCACACAATCCTGTAAAATATGTACCAAAGGCATTCCTAAGACAAAGTGTGCTCCAACAGAAAAGCGGGGGCAATATAAAGAATTGTATCCATTTAAAAACTGACAGGTAGACTTCACACAAACGCCTAAAACCAGGAGGAATTTCAAATTTTTGTTAGTCTTTGTGGAGACTTTTCCTACATGAATAAAGGCATAACCCACTACAACTAAAAAGACAACTAAGGTATCAAAACTCTTACTTAAAAAATAATTCCTAGGTTTGGACTTCCTCACAATATTCAATGTGACAATGGACCTTCACACACTTCAAAGATCCCCCAGAAGGTTGGACAAACACTACAAATACAATAAAAATTGCATTCATCTTGAAGACCTCAATCTTTGAAAAAATAAAAATAAAAATAAATCATACAATAGAAAGACCCTGACAAAATATGCCAAAAACGCATTTAAAATCAGACCAAATACTCCCCATTATTTTGTTCCAAATTAAAGTGGCATGCAAAAGTGGGCTTAAACTAAGCCCTTTTAAAATAGTTTATAAAATATCCCTCCCAATCTCTGGATTAAAAATACCCCCTTTAAATCTAAAATACAAAACAAAAATTAAACAGTATATGCAACATTTAAGACAAACACTAATAACCATTTTGCACAAATTTGTTCAGTGCAGATTCACCTACCATCCTACAAGCCCCTGCACCCATTCCAGGCAGTGGACCAAGTCTTACTAAAGACCTGGAAAAGTCAAGGCCCTAAATAACAAGCCAAACAATGCACTGGTTCTTATAACGTTCCATTGACAACATGTTCTTCTCTAAAACTAATAAAAGTCAAGTCCTGGATCCACCACACACAAATAAAATGTGCAACACCCAAAAAGGACACAGATCCTGCTGTTATAATTAATACTAAAAGAAAATTTTAAATTACTCTTCTAATAAAGGACAATAAACCCCAACACAGGGTAAAAATATTTCTTTTATTTTACTTATGTGCTCATGAACTAGGAATTTTTAACTGCCAAATACTAAGTTTATATATGGTCCTTCCTAATATTTTAAAAAAGTAAACAACACATTATAATTAAATGCAAATAAATAAATAACTATATAAATGTATAAGTGTTACAAAATATATACAAAATTATACCAACTATTAAAAAGTTATGAAAATTTTAAACCTAAGAGAAAAAAAACACAACTCTTCGGTGCAATTATTCTTTGCTTGCTTTGTTCTAAGCTTGCTTTCTAATCTTATGGGGACATAATTAGAACTTTGCTATTTTGGATACATCAAAAATCCTCTATCTCTACTTTTTGGCCAATAAAACCTAGAAAAGGTCACCTATAAAACCAGTTAAAAAATGCCTTTGCCTAGTGGGACCTAGAAAAGGTCACGTGGTATTACTGGAAAAATCTGACTTAAGACAAGGAACCATGTCTCTGCCATAAGAATGGATAGTGGAAGGGCATGGCTCTGCAAAAAAACTAGTAAATGCACTGGTAGACCATAACATGCCCCTACTATTAAGGCTTTGGGCCATATAGGACCTAGGAAAGGTTGGTGTGTGTTTGGTTAATAGGAAGAGTAAAAAATAAGACAAAGTTCTAAGACTAGTTCTAGTCCCCCTTCTTCCTTTGGAACTTTGTCTTTGCTTTGGTTTTTACTTTCTTCCTATTCTAACAAAATTAAGGTTTCCCAGAAAAAGTTAAAACTTTACAGCAAATAAAAAAAGATAAGGCATAAAAATGAAATCTTAATTTTAATATTTAAAAACAAAAACTAAAAATAAATTAGGCTTCTAAGTCAATAAAATGGTTTACAAAGGTTCTTAAAATTATATAATTAAAAATATATAAGACGTAAAATACTAATTAATAAATATTAAAAAAAACAAAAGTTTTCTTTCAAGCTTTATATTGTTCCTACTTAATCCCTCTAAAATTTGACATTCTAAAAAAGAGAATAATAACATAAGGTTTCTTTATATAACACCAATAAAACCAATTACAAATAATAAATTTCATTAGTCAAGACTTTGACTAAAATGTCATGCCTGGCCCTGGCGGGTATGGCTCAGTGGATTGAGTGCCAGCCTGTGTGCAAACCAAAGGGTTGCTGGTTGGATTCCAGTCAGGGCACACTCCTGGGTTGCACGGGCCAGGTTTCCAGTTGGGGGCACGTGAAAGGCAACCACACATTGATGTTTCTATTCTTCTTTTTCTCCCTTGCTTTTCCTCTGTCTAAAAATAAAATAAATAAAATCTTAAAAAAAATATAAAATAAAGAAATAAGAAAAATGTTAAAAAATGTCATGCCTGAAGAGGGTATGAATAGACTCTGGTTATTAACCAAAAAGCCTTAAAAACCTAAAATTGACTTTCAAAACCAACAAAAGCCCACTATAAATAGGCCTAGTACCTTGGTTGGTCCTGTGGTTCATGACAGTCTTTTCAAAATCAGAAAAAGAAACAAAAGAACACAAAGATTGTTCTTCTAAAAAATTACAACAACAAAAAAAGAAACTTTAAATCACAATGAAAACCTCAAGGAGTTAAGAAAAACAGGTACTGCAGATGAAGCTGGATGATAAGTATATGGCTTAGCTTCTATGCCCCAACAGACAAATTGAGAATCAATCTGAAGTTTCCTTATGTAAGTTCCAACAAAGCAGACTTAAAAATCCTAAATAATCAGTCGTTACTCTTACTATGTTTGTACAAATAAACAGATATAAATTAAAACTAAACAATACAATCCCTTCAATAATAAAAATAATCTTAAAAATCTTAATTTAAAAAATCACAATACTCAGTGGTGAACATTGGTTTCATGCAGTTAACTCTCTTTTAAGTCAGTTTTCATTTCAAAATTAAAGCTAAATTTATGACATCATCAAAAATACTTAATTTGCAGCAGAAAAGATCTGTCAAGTTGCCACTACATAATATCATGCAAACAGAGTCCTTGCAACTCAATGTCTTTCCAAAGGAACAGTCTCAGACTCAGAGACTGGCTGATAAATTATTGTGTGAATTAATCTGTTTAACTTTCTTCTACTTTCATAGGGCATAAGCCTATGATCTCATTACCTGAATATTTATTTACAAAATATAGGTCTCATTTTAAAAAACCCATCTACATCACCACCTCGTAACTCAATGGTTTGGCTAAATTAACAATTAAATAAATAAAATATAAGGCAATCTATGACCTTCACTTTAAAGCTGGTTTTATTTTCTGCCCTAATAACTTAGACGAAAAGTGGCTGAAGGTGTTAAGGGGAGGTGGGGGGTCATATGAATCCTAAAACATTCCCGTCAGCCCAAACTAAATATGATGGACAAAAGGACTTTAAACAGGTGTGACATTCCTTGCACAACTTCTTCCAATGTGGGACATACAGAATTGTTCCCTACCTTTGTTCCCTACCTACTCTATTAGTGGTCATAGTTTTAATTGTGCCTTCTAACCCTCTTGCCACATTTGTTGCCTCCAAAATATAACAGAGAGGCCAACTTGTTCAACAGTGTCACCTTTGGATATCAAACATGCCGCTCTCCAGCCAGCTGACCTGGACTCTACAAAGTCCTGCCCCTTGCATAAAGGCCATCCTCCACTCCTTATTCCCACTCTATTAAAATCTCTAGACCAAAAACTAAATAAGACTATGACCAAGGGCAGCAGGAAGTAGCTCCAAAAAGTTATGAGAGCTTCACCCATTGTCCTTTATAAAATTACAAAGGGTTCAGAGGTGTAGAAATGGGGATTGTAACAGGGTACAGAGCATGGGTCCCCTGCTAATAGGGCTACACCACCACAATCCTGCCTACACGTAGGATTGGGGGCAAGGAGAGCAGATGGCACAGGGTTTAGGATGTATTGCGTGACAAAAGGTGAGTCAACAGCCATGCACCCAGGGCAAATTGTGTACATGACTGTGAGAATATGCAGGGACTCATGACATAGCCAGGGTGGGGGAAGGAGACAGATGCCCACCCTGGATGCTGGCACATCACTGAGAACTTTTGCCCTGACTAAAAATGAAACTAAAAAAGGGTTAAAAAACACTGGGGAACTGACAAAAATGGCAGACACTAACACATCAAAGAAAGGGCTGGATATGAGATCACAAAGGAAGTTCCAAGCCAAACATTTAAATAAGGGTAGGCCAAAGATCAAAGGAAAAAGCCACAAGGTCAAAGAAGTTCTACAAAAAAGGTCAGCAAAGAGGTCTGCAGAAAGAGGAGCTGCTAGGTCAGAGAAGATCTGCAAAAAAGGTTGGCAATAAAAAAAGCCACGAGGTCAG
>PVKM010052761.1:0-10165 GCA_004027735.1 Carollia perspicillata
TAACTCCTACAGGACACCGAGACTGTCATAAGACTGTGCAAACACATCCAACGCCTTTCCCCGTCTACCAGTGAGAATCTGCAGGAGTCCTCAGAAGGCCTGGGGGACAATAAAAGGCAGAAAAAAACATGCAGACTCTTCTTCCTTCTAACCTTCATGGCCAGCCAGCATGTGATAGCAAATAGCAACCCCTGAGGGGTTTTGTTCCTTCTTACCCAGAGGCATGGTGTAAAAGGTTAGTGAAACACACACAAGGCTTTAGTGGGCAAATCAGAGAAACTGAAAGCAGAGTTTTGACTGAAGTATAATCCCCCATCAGCCATCAAATTATCTGATCCCTAAATGAAGTATAAAACATAAATAAGAAATTCTGTATCAAAGGAGTCAACCTCAAGTTCACATCTTTCACCACTTTCTTGTGCTAATGTCACCCACTGGAGAAGCACCACATTCAGTAACAGGTATGTGTCAGGGCAGGGCAGAGAGGAGGAGAGGCAGGGGTATTGCAAGGGCTTTCCTTCCACATGGATAATTCACTATCTCAGGGTCCTCACAGGAAGCTGCCCTGGTCATGCGAGACTTCCTATGCAGAGGCTGCTAGGGGCATCTGGAGCTATGTCTCCATTGCTTTCCCCAAGGAGCTTCATTCTGCCACCTGTCTGCACTCTTCCCATGCAGGCATCCCACTGTGTTGTAATGGATGTGCAAGAATATCTGAGCAAATGCAAAGGTATTGCTTTAATGTGTAAGCATTCTGGCACACAAAGCCAGTTATAAATAATGGGTTAAATCAAACGTTCTCAAGTGACTGGCTTCCTGTCCTTGTAGAAGTAGCATTAACCCCCTAAGTTGTCAGAAGATTCTGTGTCCATCTGGTGAGCTCTCCAGCCATGACATACCGATTCTGGATGTTTGTGAAGCATATGCATAAGTTCTGCCCCAAACTGCCTGAGCTGGTCTCAAGTAGCACCTGACCAGTCAGGAGTTCCCGATTCTGGGCTCCCTCAATTCATCCTACCCTAAAACTTTACACTCATCTCAGAAGGCTAAGCCAGACCTTCCTCTGCAGGCCCTGCTTGGAGACCAAGTCGCAGCCTCACCTCCTGTTAATACACTACTGTGACTGTGTGTCCAGTCCTCATGAAGACCATGGCCAGATTCATGTCTATGTAAATTGGTGCTTCTTTGTTCCAATGAGATTATTTCATAATCCAAGTAGAAGCAAGTTTTTTTTTTTCTCTACTTGCCCTTGTGATATTGCCACCATATTCTCCCACCTCCCCTTCCTAAATTTATTCCTCTCTACCTCACCCACGACACCAGTGATTTGTTCACTCAACAACTATTTCTGGAGTACTTGTTACATGCAAGGCACTGCTGAGAAATCCAAGGCGCAGCTAACCAGGTCCTGCTCCCCAGAAGCTTGGAATCTGGTAGAGATGCCTAACACTTTTCAGAGTTCATTCTTTATAGCTTTTAGGCCCCAAGTGTTTCCAGTTCGGAATGTTCTCAAAGAGCTCAGATCTCTCTAATACAAACATTATACAATGTGAACGCTCTGTTGTTTGCTCAGTGATTGCAGTATGCCATGCATCAGGGAGAGATCGTATCTTACTCCTGAAGATGGTGTTCAGAACAACAGGGCATGCATACTTCATTTTTGCCTAAGACAGGAACCAAAAAGAGACACAAAAGCAAGCTGTGTGCACACTGCGTGAAAAATTGTGAAGCTGCTATTTGAACACTAATACGTCACTATAAAGCCATGTGTTTATGGCTTTGTCATGTACTGATATGGTAAAATAAGTGCCTGAGCTACCAGAAAAGAACCCCCCAAAAGAGAAATCCCTGAAATACGGTACCAGGAATGGCGCCTTTATCTGCTGTGAGTATTGGTAGGCATCTGTTAACTGATTTTACTCTGGCTTGGGCTTTCTCCTAATTTGCTTTATTCAAATGAATCACTTACTTTCCTGAAACCACAGCACAATAAAAATCCCACAGCTATCAAAGCACATGGGCTTGTCTATTATTGGACTGGGCAAAGCCTGGGGTAGCAGGAAGTGTGGTAGGTTTTTTAAGCACCCATGGCAATACAGAAAAAGCCATGGTGCACTGATTTTGTTTTGCAGCATCCTTCCACAGGGAGGATGTCTTCACACATCCCTGGTGCAGCGTAAACTAGATGGGCACCAGGACTCCTCTCCAGGCCTAGGGTGGGATGCATCACCAATGTGCTCTGATGTGCTTGCCAGGCCCCTCCCTCCCCCAGGTTTCAGTCACTCACCCTGTAAGAGGGCTCCTGCCATGCCTGATGTCTGCTCGCTGACAGGAGAGGCCCGAGGTTTCCCCTGCGACTTACAGAGAGGTGTTCTAATCTACAGCACTTTGAAGCCCCAGGTGAAAAGGGCTCTGGAAATGCTAAGCACAATTAGAGGCCACGGAGTGCAGGCTGTCAAGTGGACACAACGAGCAAACACATCCAACTGTGCTGATTAGTAGAATTTTGAATGGAATCTGGATGTCAGCAGTTTGAACTCCGCTGTCCAGAGGCCCAGGAAGAACCCAGGTGGAAGAAGGCTGGAGGAGGGCAGGGCACCACAGGCCCTGCATCCCACTCTCTCTCTCTACAACCTGCCCCATTCATTCCCCAGTCCTCTGAACCGCATCAGCTAACCTAACTGTCTTAACTCCTGCCCCAATGCTAAAACACTTGCTCTCTGAGGTCGGTCTTCCAGGAGGGACAACTGTAGCTACAGCAACTACTAAAGGGCTCCACAGAAAGAACTACTCCCGTCCTCTGGGGGTCTCAGTGGTTCTGTTGAATGAGGTAGCTCAGTTGTGAGTTGATGCAAGTGATGTGTGCCTCCTGCTGCTCAAAGCTATAGTTTTCCCTTTTTAATCTGCAAGATTACAAAAATACCAGTATTTCCCCCGTTTTATAAAAATGACTTTAGGAAAAAAATACACATGGGTCTCCTCCATTAAACTTCTGTTCCATCTTGTAAATTGTTGTGAACTCTGACCTCCAGATTCAATTTTTTTACTTTAGCGCCTTTGAATGCATAAACCCCCTCAGCGTCACTCAGGATGTTGATGTTCCGCACGGTGCAGTACTGTCTGTTCACGTTCTTCTCCACCCTGTCTGGGCTCCTCTTGGGCACGTCCAGCTTGGTATTCAGAGGGTATTCCTCCAAAATGTCCTCTGCGGGTGGTTTCTTCCTCTCTTTCTGGCACTTCCTGGTGATGAAACAAGCCACCAAAAACAGCAGAAGTAGAAGCATGACAGCGGCAAGTGCACTGCCGATAGATGCCCCAGTTTGGGACAGAGAAGCAGCTACAACTGGCTCTTGTATCTCCAGGTTCAGGGACTTCATATTGGTGCCGTTCTTAACCTGATCCCCTTCGTTGTCATAGATGAGGGAATCATCAAGGGTCAGCCGGCCAGTAGGGTCCACCAGGTCCCTTCGGTTGCGTTTCAGCGGGGCTGTGAGAGAGCGCTGGACCCGGGGTCCTGAGATGGTGTCAGGGCCAATGATGTAGATGACCTGGAGGTACCACTGGTGTCCTGCTTCCACCTGCAGGAGGAGGAAAACAGGAGACAAACTGAGCATGTCATTGTTGCCCACAGTTGGCCTCTGACAAAAGGAAATGGACAGACAGCTGCTGCTATAAGCCTTGACACCTCTTATTTGTAAATTAGGGTGATCTTTGTCCAGCTCTTCAGCCTCTTCTCTTTTTCTATTGGCGTATAGGATAGTCCTAAAAATTTATTTTTTGTGGTCTCATTAGCTAGGTAATGCTTATGATATGTCAGTCTTCCTTGATGGCAGAGAAGTAATGGTATTAATAACCACATTTATTGCCCTGGCTGGTGTAGCTCAGTGGATTGAGCACGGGCCTGTGAAGCAAAGGGTCACTGGTTCCGGTTCCCAGTCAGCGCACATGCCTGGGTTGCAGGCCAGATCCCTGGTGGGGGACACAGGAGAGGCAACCACACATTGATGTTTCCCACTCTTTCTCCTTCCTTTCCCCTCTCTCTAAAAATAAATAAGTAAAATATTTTAAAAAATTAAAAAAAAAAACACATTTATTCCCAGTGGATGCCCTTAACTGTTTGCTATGCTAATTTACTGTTTATTTATTTATGTATTTTTTAAAAATTTATTTAGTTTTAGAGAGAGAGGGAGGGAAAGAGAAAGAGAGGAAAATAAACATCAATGTAAGAGAGGAATATCAATCGGTTGTCTCTCATATGTGCCCTGACCTGGGACTGAACCCGCGTAACCCAGGCATGTGCCTCGACTAGGAATCAAACCTGTGACCTTTTGCTTTATGGGATGATGCCCAACCAACTGACCTATACTAGTCAGGGTTAATTCACTATTTATTGATGAACTTTAGTTAAAATAGAGTCACTCAACAAATACTCACTAAACACTCTGTGCATAATTAGCAGATAATTAACAAAAATTTGCTAAATCTGAATACTTCCTGGGTCGTCCCCGAGCGGTTACATCATCAAATATTTTATTGTCACGTCGTCTGCCCCCATTGAAACCCTGCATGGTTTTGCACTAACTTCAAAAGAGTGACAACTGTTCCGAAATCTAAGGTTATAGATGACTATCTGGACAAAGAAAAAAGGGGAATTTGATCTTGGGGGTTCATGTTTATTACTGGGACTTAGAGTATTTTTGCTTATCGAATACTAATAATTCTTGCCATTCTAAATTTTTGTATTGTATTTATTATTTTGTTAAATGTTTTCCACATGCTTGTGAAAACAGAGCCAAAAAGGAAGGCAATATAAAAACATTAGGAAAAACTAGAGTATCATGGGCACCCAGATGCACACAGTATGAGACTACACAAATTAAATAATTTTATCATTGCTTTGTTTTACCGGAGATAGATGGTGAAAAATTTGGGTGAATGATAAGCTTAACCACAATAAAAATGATGTGCCAGCAAGATGCTATAAAAAAACTGACAGTCCAGAGATGAGGTCTTCCTCCTTGCAACCTTTCGCGTGGCCTTGGTCCTGTGCCTCCTCTTCCCACCACACTCACCTTATAGAGCGCATCTACTTTCAGAGTGAATCCATCCACACCTGGCATGCTGCTGACCACGTGGAAATCAGGCAGTTCGGAAGCAAAGTGGGCCTCAAAGGGCACGTCGTGGAAGTACTTATCGGTCACCTCTGGCTGACTGCGGTCCTGGATTTTCAGAAAAAGAATAAAAGATTCAGCGAGATGGAACCACTGAACTGGCACATGGCAGTCACTGGGAGGAGCCAAGGGGCTGTGTCCTCCTGCCTTGGGTTGGTTGTGAGAGTGTGTGAGACAGGAGGCCTCTCAGGTTGGCCACTGCCTCTGGGCACCCCCTGTCCTCTTCAAGGGAGGACACTCGGTGGCCTCTGCGATCTCAAAGTACAGAGTGAAATAGCCTAGAAAAATAATTCTCAAGCTATTTGGTCTCAGGACCCTTAACACACTTAAAAACCAAGGACCCCAAAAGTATTTTGTTTATGTGGTTTATCTATCAGTATTTACTCTATTAAATATAAAACAAAAAAAATTAAAAAGTAATGTTTTACAAATTCATTACCATTTAAAATGGTAATGAAAAGACCATTACGTATTAATGTAAGTAACATATTTTTTAGAGAAAATACCCCCATTTCCATCTAAGAGAGCTGGCATTATTTTATATTTTTGCAAAATCTCTGGAAAAGAACTAGATCCTCATAACTTCTCTATCCAATCAGTTGTGATATGTTGTTTAGGCTGAAGTATATAAAGAGAATGACCTCACACAGCTATGTAGTTGGGAAAGTGGAAAATATTTTTAATAGCTTTCATCAATAACTTTTATGAATAAGTTGATAACATATCAACGAACCTTCCATGCTGCCTACACTCAGGAAAAACTGAGTGTGACAAAGGCAGGCATCCTAACCCATGATGATGATCCTAACATCATCATGCTGTTAGGAAAGGAGTTTTCATCTCGAGGACTCCCTCGAAGAGCACTGAGGCCATTCAGGGGTCTCTGGGCCAGGCTTCGAGAAACACTGGCCTAGGCTTTCCTTTTCCTGGGACATTAGAAATAGCTTCTCTGGTCACCTACCATAACCATCAGATTTGGTTATGTGTACTAGAATTCAGCTGATCAGAGAGAGGCAAACAACAACAACAACACTTATACACACACACACGTATATATATGGATATGGATATGTGTGTCTATCTATCTATCTATCATCTATCTATCTATCTATCTATCTATCTATCTATCTATCTATCTAAACCATCAGGAACAGGGCTGGGTTCTATCAGTTTCTGACGAATTCATAGCTGAGAAAACCTACTCAAAACCTACTTTAACCCAACAGTTACATACCAGCAGCAAGAATCTGTGTTTCAGGTGTTTGTTTGGCTGAATGCATCCATACTGTGGTCCCTCATTGTAGATTGTCCCCGTGGGATCAAAGAAAGGCACGTAGCCATCCTTGCCAGTACAGAGATAGACTTTCTCCAGCTGGAGTTTGTAAGCAGAATTAAGGTTTTGTTCTGGATTCCAAAGCACTCGGCCATACAGGATTTGACCTGGAAAGAGTGAGAGACATTAATTAGGTCAGAATTTAGGATTAAAGAGAAAATAGTGTCAAAGGCAAAAAGGATTTAACACACTTCCTTCGAGTTAGAAGTACCTCTCTATGAAGAGCTCTATGAATGCACATGCCCCTAAAATACTCACTCATTTAGTTATTGCTTTTTTAATTAAATACATATTCACTATTTAAGGGGTGCAGTCTGTTATGTGCAGGGGATACAAAGGTGAGTGTGATGGCAGCTGAGAGGACAGAAATAATAGCTAAATAATTGCTAAAAATAGCTAACATTTAGCCCTGACCAGTGTGGCTCAGTCGGTTGGAACTTCATTCTGTACACTGAAAGGTTGCATGTGCGATTTCCAGACAGGAAGCGTGCAGGAGGCAACTAATCAATGTTTCTCGCTCTCTCTGCCTCCCTCCCTGCACTTCTCTGTCTAAAAGCAATGAAAAAAATGTCCTTGGGTGAGGATTAAAAAAACATAGCTAACATTTATCAAACTCATATGACTTGCTTGGTACTATATTAAGGCCTTCCCATACAAGAACTCACGTAGTACTAACAATTCTACAAATGAGGAAGTCAAGGCGCTGAGTGGTTAAGTGATTTGTTGAAGGTCACGCAGCTGGTAAATGGTGAGGGTGGGGTTCAAAGTGAAGGTACTTTGGTTCCATAGCCCACACCATTAACCACCACAATACTCTGCTGTTATCAACAATAGAGGAAGGTACATAATGTTAACTAAGCATATAGTTGCACACAGAAATCTGCCTAGGGTGAGGTATGGAAGGATTTAACAAGGAGACAATATTTGAGCAGAATCCTGAACCATGAGTAGGCATTTGTCAGAGCATTTGCGATGGAAGGAAGAGGCAGGGAGAACATTCTAGGTAAAGGAAACTCCAGTACAAAATACTGAATGCTGAGAGGCAAGAGTCCTGGTATAGCTACTGTTTCCTTAGTGCCTGTTATGGCAACACGTTCTTTACCTACACTACCTTATTTAACCCTCCCATAAGCCCACAGAGATAGGTTATCCCTATTTAAAGTAACTTGCCCAAGTTTTCCCATGTTTGACATGAGGGACAGGAGTTGAGCACATATCCATCTACTTTGGACGCTTGCCCAGAGCATTTACTCCGTGGCAGGTCAGTGTGACTGGACTGGAGGCTGTGCAGAGGCTCTAGCAGAAGAGACTCCTGTGAAGATGGACTAATGATGCTGAGGATTCTGGACTTAAGTATGTAAGTAACAGGTAACACTGGAAGGCTTTAAGTGGGGGTGTAATATCAATGTACCTGGGCTTCAGAAAACAGGGAATGGAGGAAAGACACAGAAACTAGAGTCACAGAGATCAGATAGGGGCTATCTTAATGCTCTAGTGATAGATATCTGAAGTATAGCTGTGAGGCAAGGGGATGGATTCAAGAAATGTCTAGGAGTCGAATTCCATTCAATCTAATGACAGATGGGATGTGGGAGGTGAAGAAGTAAAGGCTAACCCTAGGATTTTTTCCTGGGGCCCCTGGAATATGGAGATGCAGTCAGTGGGACAGCAGGTACGGGAGAAGCACATCTGGAGGGAGGTAAGTCCAGCTCAAGATATTTCTGGGTGTCTGAAAGACACCACTGGAGAGGCTTGGTAGTTCCAGACTGCGTGTGGAAATGAGAGATCAGGCATAAGGTGACTTTCGTGGAATAGCTGTGGAGTAGGAGGAGTCTGGGAGGTTCAGCGTAAATGCATGGGACAGGCCACGGGAATGGCCAGAGGCAGCACTGAAGTGAGAACAGAAGGAGTCAAGCCTGGGACCTGGGGCAACAACACAGGGCAGAGAACAGAGTCCCAGGGCAGGAGAGTGAGAAGTGGTCAGAGAGGTGAAGTGAGATGGTGTCAGGGGAGGCTGGTGCAAGGGAAACCAAGTAGGGAAAATGTGTCAAAATCCATGGGTTTGGTGTCACCGACAAGACAGAGTTCTGAGCTTTGGTGGGACAAACCCCACCTGCAGTAGGTGGCTGGATGAGGGACGAGGGGTTGTGAAGAAAGGCCATGGAGACGGTGTATGCTCACCACTCCTCTAGGGATATCTTCATCGAAAAGAAAAAGAGAAAATGGGCTGAAGTTTAAAGAGCAGGTAGGGTTGAGATTTTTTGTTTTCTCCTGTTATGGGCAGGACTTGAATGTGTTTTTTAGGCTAAGAGGAAAAACTCACACATGAAGAAAAGATTAAAAATAAGAAAAAGGCAAGAGGGGTACTTGAGAGAGGAAAGGCAGATCTTCTTAAAATTAATTTAGTCATTCAAGAAATATTTATTGACTCTCTGACCCCGCTCCCACAGACAGCATCACAACCCAGCAACTGGGTTGGCCCACACGGGTGAACACCTAAGGCTCTGCCACCCATATGAAACAGGCGCCACCTGACCAAAAATGACTCAAACAGAAGAACACCTCAAAGCCCCAGAGCCAATACTTTTAAACGACCAAGAAATAGCCAACCTATCAGATGCACAGTTCAAAACACTGGTGATCAGGATGCTCACAGAACTGGTTGATTTTGGTCACAAGTTAGATGAACAAATGAAGGCTATGCTAAGTGAAATGAAGAAAAATGCACAGGGAACCGACAGTGATGGAAAAAAAAACTGGGACTCAAATAAATGGAGTGGACCAGAAGGAAGAAACAGAAAACAATGAAGAAACAAGAATTCAAAAAGATGAGGAGAAGCTGAAGAACCTCCAGGACATCTTTAAATGTTCCAACATCCGAATTATAGGGGTACCAGAAGGGGAAGAGGAAGAGCAACAAGTGGAAAACTTAGATGAACAAATAATAAAGGAGAACTTCCCCAATCTGGCAAAGGAAATAGACTTCTAGGAGGTCCAGGAAGCTCAGAGAGTCCCAAAGAAGTTGGACCCAAGGAGGAACACACCAAGGCACATCATAATTACATTAGCCAAGATTAAAATGAAGGAAAGAATCCTAGAAGCAGCAAGAGATAAGGGGACAGTTACATACAAAGGAGTTCCCATCAGACTGTCAGCTGATTTCTCAAAAGAGACCTTCCAGGCAAGAAGGGGCTGGAAAGAAGTATTCCAAGTCATGAAACACAAGGACCTACATCCAAGATTTCCCTATCCAGCAAAGCTTTCATTTAGAATGGAAGGGCAGATAAAGTGCTTCTCAGATAAGGTCAAGTTCAAGGAGTTCATCATCACCAAGCCCTTATTATATGAAATGTTAAA
This sequence comes from Carollia perspicillata, assembly GCA_004027735.1. Classification (NCBI taxonomy): domain Eukaryota; kingdom Metazoa; phylum Chordata; class Mammalia; order Chiroptera; family Phyllostomidae; genus Carollia; species Carollia perspicillata. Next base: position 9,862 of record PVKM010052761.1, read on the forward strand.
GGGACTTATCTGAGAAAAAGAAGATAAAAAATATGAACAGTGAAAGGACAGCAAACTCACAGTTATTAATCCACAACTAAAACAATAGCAGACTAAGTGGACACCTAAAACAGGAGTGAAGCCACAGAAATTGAGATAACCTGGAAGGTTAGCAACAGGGGAGTGGGAGGAGGTCAGGGAGGAGGTACAGAGAATAAGTAGCATAGGCAGTGGGGAGAAAATAGATAGGGAGAGGGCAAGAGTAGTGTGGGAAATGTAGAAGCTAAAGAACTTATGACACATGGACATGAACTAAAGTGGGGGA
>PVKM010052762.1:0-10170 GCA_004027735.1 Carollia perspicillata
TTTGCTCTGTAAGTTTATACTTAGAATGCAGGAAAGTTATATCTTGGTGAAAAAGTAACAATCCCAAAACATTTCATGGTCCCTATCTGTATATCATATTAAATATATTGCTTAGAATTTAGTTCATGAGATGATACAAATCGAAGGGTATGCTTCAAAATTACCCTAATTGTAGGGGAATCAATAGGGGAGGGGGAACTGTCTTGGATTCCAAAACTTTAAACCCGATGATATAAAGTCATAACAGGTATTACAGCTACAGTTTACACTTGAGGAAATAGTTTGAAGATTAGATAATGAGCTGTCAAAGTCCCACAGCTGGTTAGCAGCAAAGCTGGTAGTTTGATCAGCCCTGTGACCCCAACATCTCTATTAGGTTGGAAATATGTCAATGGAGGTAAGATTCTATGTTTCTTTTTATTTCATGGGTAATGAGATACATAGTCATATGGTACAAAATTTTGTTTTCCATCTTACCTGAATAGTCCAATTGATCCTAAAGACAATTTTCCATCAAGGGGATAGAAGGTCTCAGAGTTCCTGTTGCCATCTCACGTCAGCTACAAATTTGCCCAGGGTTTTTCCTTGGCCCATGTATCTAGGCCCATCAGGACTATGTGGTTCTGTTTTTTTTTCCCCCAGACTTAGACCTTGGCAACATTGGGCACTTTGACATTTATACTCACTTTTGTGTCTCCTCTTATCACAACGTGGCCAAACCTTTCTTATCTTTTCAAGGCTCAGGTCAAGTTGCATCTTCCTAATGAAGAGTTCCTTGACCATTCTGGAAAGAAGAAGTGATCTCTTCTTTCTTTCAAGTCCTATAGCATATACTATTTTGCCACTCTTTTAACAGAGTTACCATATGACCAAATGATGGTCATTTGGTAGCTAAAATTTATTGAATGCTTTTTTGTACTAGAAGATTTTCATGAATTATCTTACTTCTCACCACTATGCTATGAGAAGGTCCTTCTTACCTCTATTTGAAGATGAATAAACATGCTCAGAGCATTTAAGTAACTTATTCATACTCACATAGCTAGTAAGTGGCAAAGCCAGTATTCAAAGAACTTTTTATTCTCTATAGCTTTCAGATTCTAAACCATTATACCACTGTTTCTCAGAGTATAGTCCCGAGAGCACAGGCATCAAAAGTTACACTTTAAACTTTCTGAAGGCCATTCTCTGAGAAGTAAGTATGTGAACCTAAATGTTTTCCACCCTCTTGGAGCTTCAGATAACCACTGATATTTGTGAAAACTGCTGTGCCAAAAAGCTCTACTATTAGCAACTCCTTTTAGACTTTATGTAGATTTCATGCACACAAGTGCTCCTTGATATCCATTATTCTTTGGTGATTATTTCCATATACATCCCTTTATGTGAGTTTATATGTGGGTTTATGTATGTTGTCCTCTGATTGGAGTTTAAGAGACACGGTTTCTATCCACATATCTTCTTCATTGCTTACCTTATCATTTTTAACACATTCACAGTGTTCAGTAACTGTAATATTTTATTGTGATTGACAAATGGACTCTGTTCTTTCAGAGAAGATACTGATCTGCATTTCATACTAAAAGGGGTACTTTCACCCCATAACCCTTTCATAGAAGCCACAAATAGTGGCTCCAATTTGAAGAACTTTTATGTTATGCACATTCTATTAAAAAAGGAAGGGTGTCACAATGGTATAAACTTTCTGTCTTCACAGGAAGAACACTGGAGAACATCACTAAGATGTTCCTGCTTTTATTGGGAGTCCTTTGCACTTCATTGGCTCCCTGCCAGTGCCCCCCTGGGGAAAATGTGCTTAGAAAAGCAGTTGAAGTTAGTGGTGGCCTCTTTCTGGGCCACAGAAAGAGGTTACAGATAGGAGAAGTATGCCTTTGGCCATGCTGATCAAATATGAAAATGATAATCACAGTATTAACTTCTTGTTAGAGAATATTGCTTTAAGATAATGTATTTTCTAAGCACCAAAATACAAAATGTTCATTATAGATTATTTTGATAATACAGAAAAAAGGCAAAGTAAAAATTCATAAACAAAAATACTTATTATTTAAACTAAACCACTATCGATATTTTTATATGTAGTCTGTCAGTCTTTTTTCTATGTAAGCATGCATGTGTCTGTGTGGCACACATACATTTTTAAAATATTGTGAGCAATATTGTACACAAGGTTTTGGATCTTGTGTTTTCCCTTAGTAATATATCATAAACATTTTATTTTATTAATCCTTATATAAAACATGATATTAACAAACTTTATAAAGTAGTACAATTAAATTCTTGTTTTGCTTTTAAAAAAAAGTCTAGTGACTGCTATGCCTGGATCAAGGATTATTGAAAAATAAGACAACCAGGAAGTATCAAAACCAGGAGCCAATTTGGACTGGTAGGCCTGTGGCTAGTAGTCTAACTAGAGGCCATTTGAGAACTTGGTTTACACATCAAAATAATTCAGAAGAATTAAGCTAGGAAAAATATCCTGGAGGTCAGAAGAAACAGAAAGAGTACAAGCAAAGTTCCAAATTATAGTATATGGACAGACAGTAATACTCACAAAGGTCCAGATTAGTTGAAGGCCCAACATAGATAGAGTCAGAGGTCAGGGATCAATTGCCCAAAGGCAGAATGGCACCATACAGTCTCAGTATACACAGGTCTGGGTTGGGGATTCAAAAGAGCAATAAACAAGTATTTGGGGAACACAGAGTGACTATACACAGGATCTGGGTCAGGAAACAGACCAACACAATAGAAAGTCCAGAGTGTCTTTAGAGTTGTAACAGTAACTGCTATAGAAGCTCTACTTGTTGAATGAGAGCAAAAGGACTGAGGTTATCACTGGAAACAACAGCAATCACTAGACTGCTATAAGCAAAAGAGAGGCTAGCAGGCTGGGCTGATAATGCAGACCACCTTTGCAAGGTAAATTTTTCAAAATCTGGCTGAAAAGGAAAAATTCCATTTTTGTGGTCAAAAATGTTCAGATAACAGCACTTTAGTGTGCCTCAATTTGCATAAATTCTAGGAAACAGCTGGGAATCAGGATGAGAGGAAGTGGGGCTGGTGTGCTGATGTAATATGGATTAAGAAGTTTGATTATGTGGGTTACACCATGTGGGTTTACTGTAAATAAAAGCTAACTTTCAATCCTGCATATAGTTGATATTCAGTAAATGTGTTTAATTAATTAAAATACAGTCAATAATATTGTAATAACTATGTATGGAGCCAGGAGGTACTAGGAATAACAGGGGGACACTTTGGAAAGTATATGATTACCTAACCACTATGTTATACACATGAAATTAATAAAAATAATACCAAATATTTAAAAATCTGTTAAGTCCAGCACTGGACTAGTCGCAGTGGGACATGTTATGAAAGAAGAATGTGACACTGTGCCTGAAAAGAGCTTATTTCCTTTTTGAAGAAAATCAAACAATTAAAGAAGAAAAGATACTCATTATCCTAGCATTTAAGACTAGAGCACTATATGCAGTGAACATGTAGGAATTCAAAGAAGAGAAGCTAGGGATCAGTATTCCCTAAAGTGGCTGAAGGCTTCCAGGGAGAGGAAAAAATCAAGAATAGGAAAAGTTTGGACATAAACATAAGTAAAGGGACAAGGTGCCTCTATTTTTTAAATATTTTATTTATTTATTTTAGATAGAGGGGAAAGGAGGGAGAAAGGAAGACAAACATCAATGTGTGGTTGCCTCTTGTGCACCCCCTGCTGGGGACTTGTTCTGGCCCACAATCCAGTCTTGTGCCCTGACCTGGAATCAAACCGTCAATTCTTTGGTGCACAGCCCAGTGCTCAATCCACTGAGCCACACCAGCCAGGGCTAAGGTTTCTCTTATCACAAGGTTTCTTACCATTTCTGATATGATTTCCAAACCCATATCAGTGTCTCTCAACCCATATTATATTGACAAACAATTTATCCATCTTATATAATATTCTGCAATGCACTAGTCTCTTTTTAATCCTTGGTTGAGGATACAGTCACTGATCTTAGAAAAAGAGGAAGTGGGAGAGAGAAAAAAATATTGATGTGAGAGAGAAACATCAATCTGTTGCCTCTCATATGTGCCCCAACGAGGACCGAACCTACAACCTAGGTATGTGTCCTGACTGTGAACCAAGCTATCAACCTTTCAGTGACTGGGATGACATTTTAACCAACCAAGCCACACTCTCCAGGGCATGCAATACACCAGTCTTGACATGCTTTATTTTAACAGATTTCCATAGTAAACTTTGGGAAGTGTTGACATCTTTGTTTGAGATTTGTGATGCATATTAACATTTAAACTCTGAAAAGTTCTGTAATAAATGCATAAATCAGTGCATGCTTTGTTTAATCAGCTTTTCTCAAAATAACTTACTATAAAAACTTTTGTTTTAAAAATGCTTATGAACATTCCATGGTGCCAGTGTGCTACCGAACACACTGCATAATACATTTATATTTTCTTTTTAATTTTTTATTGTTGTTCAAGTATAGTTGTCTGAATTTTCCCCCAACCACTCCCCCTGACTCAAGGCATCCCAAGCTCCCTCCCCTGATTCCACCTCCTTTGGTTATGTCCGCTTATCTTTTATAGTTCTTCAACAACTTAAATTTTCTATTAAAATCTTCAAAAATGGGGGAGAATAAAAAAGAAAGATGGGGTTAAGTTCTCAAGACTTAAGCATCAATTCCTGTAACTCCAGAGGGAAAGGTAGATGAAACAGGCACAAAATATTTTTAAAACATAGTTTGTGTACAGAGTCATGATTAAAGAACACTGTTCTAAACCACTGCATGACATTTGATCTTCTTTGGTTTGATGAGCAAATAATCATTTCATCTACAGGGTGCATTCTCTCTCTCTCTCTCTCTCTCACTCACTCACTCACTCACTCACTCACTCAACTATGCTCTTCTGTGGGATATTAATTTTGAATTTGTTTGAATCCTGGTTATTGACAATTGGGGTCTATCATTGGTCTTTGAAAATAGAGACATTCTCATAGTTTCTTTTGCTTTCCAGAAGTATGTCTTGGCTGTAGCTGATGAAGAAATAATGTTCTCATGTTCATAGATGGAGAGATTCTTGGTGGAGTCCTTTCCCTGGAGATGTGAAAGTAGCATATAGTAATCCTTTGGCAAGCTTTCATGAGGTAGATATTAGTCTTTATGACTTTTAAGATCTCTTTAAACCCTAAGAGTCTAGGATTAGGTTGATGATTCTCAAATCTCTCTGCACATATCTCTTGGTGAGTTTTTGAAAACATCAAATACCTAGGCTCTACCACAGAACAATAAGATCAGAATCTATGAAGGTGGGCTCCACGTATATTATTATTTAAAGGCTTAAAAGTGATTCTAATATGTGTCCAGAGTTGAGGATAGCAGGAATAGATATTTTAAACCCTCATTAAAAGTACAAATCCTAGTATGATAGATCTTATGATTCCATTATTCTATGCTGGATTTGTATTAAAGCAGAGTAGTTTTCTGCCATCATGGGATGATTTGAGGGGCATTGGGTAGTATTATCCAGCTATGTCTTCAAATTCCCTATGGACTAACCATAGGCTCTAGAAATTCTCCCTATTGGAGGTGTGTTATTTTATGTTAGGATTCCAGCATCCCCTCTTAAAATGGAAATACTTTGTACAGAAGTAGTACATTAAAGCTATTCCTAGTCACTGGCACCATGTCTTTTAATGGATCAGCTTGTCATCTAATAAGGCCAGCAGAGGATAGGGAAGATACAGGAAGAGAAACATTACTTAGAGATTGTGCCATGAACTGCATAAAAATTTACTGTGTCTTTCCCATGTACTTCTCCATTGTTCCCCTCTTTCAGTTTTAAGATTACTCATCTGAGCTCTACATTTGTTATCTGTGAGTTGAGTCATTTTATCCATTTTATCTCTGTTGATGATAGCATATTTTGTATCTTATAGGGAAATGAGATAAGAACGCTGTTTTTTGATGTAAACAATTTCTTCTAGTCTTCTCTTTCTCTAAACAATGCAGTCAAAGTAGCAAGTAGTGGAAGTCGTCTATGCAGGGCACTGAATTACCCACTTACCACACTGACTGTGGGACAGCCAATTTAATGAAATGAAACTGGTGACATTTAGGGATGAAAAAAAATTGATCCCTTAACTCTGTAGTCAGAAAATGACCAGCTATTTGAGGGACATACCCAAATTGACTAGAAGTTCTGGTACCATGTTCTTAGAATCTCCTGAACTCATCACTTGGCCCCTGACTAAACTGGATGGTGGTTGACATTTTATCTATTTAAAGGATAGCTTTAGGTTTCCAATGGATACAGTTTGTATAGAGATAATTAATAAACTTTTTTATTGCTAAAGTGTACTGCATCACCCCTTCTCCTTACACCTAAATCTGTTATACACATTTGGCTGTCTTTTGACAATAGCGATTTTTTGCAGTAAGTCACATCTCAATGACAGCCATAGCTTTCTGTTCTTAGTATTTCCATTTTCTCTCAAGTATTTCAAAAATCAGTTTGTTATTTAGTTCATTTCATGTAACACAATGCTCAATCCCACTTAAAATGCTCTTATTTGCTCCTTTACTAATATCCCCTAAATGTTTTATCCCTCTGAAAACATAACATTATATTTATCCTGGGTCTTTGTTTCAAAAATTCACTAGCTTATCAAATATTTTATCCATCTTTTCTAGCTAATTTTGGTATTTGATAATACCTCTGTTGAAATGGTTCTTATTGCCATGGAATAAAATCAAGCTCCTTAGCCTAGCATTCAATGCCTGTGGTGGGGCTCTGCCCTCAGAGCTCCCCTGGCTGCCACAGATGAGAATAATTCTACCAAGACATGATCCTCTTGGGCAGGAAATGCTGACCAGTCTCTCAGAGGAGAAAGGTGTCAAGCCCATCTTTCAATGGACTTTTATTGAGTTTAGCTTGCATAGGGATGCATATCAAAGAAAGGAGGTATGGTTTACAGAGAACATTTCTGGGATCATGGGGGTCCTTTTGAGTCAGGGTCTGGTAGAGAGGGTGACACTTATCAGCTGTAAAACCTTAGGAAAGAACCTTATTTTGTGCTTGGACCCTTAACATGTAAATTGAGGACATTCTTAGCAAAGCAGGTTCCACAGGACTTTATGTATTCTTTCTTAGGCTTGATCATCCGCTGCCAGGAACTGCCAGTTCTGGCACAGGGCTGAACCCCACTTTGGCATTTTTTCAGGCTTGAATCAGGCAGGGAGTGCAAAGCAGCCAAAAAATTAGGAGACTTTTATAGAGAGAATGGAGACTCAGGGTATAATAAAGTTGAGGGGTGAGGGTCTTTTGTCCCGCCTCCACAACCCCCTAAGTCCTTCCCTGATGGCCCCTTCATGATGGTGCCTGTCTTAGGTTGTTCCTTTCTTGAGGCATCTTACCCATCATTAACTGTCCAGCTATCCTCCAGGGGCCAAGCAGGGTGAAGTAAAGGGGCCAGAGGCTGTGCCCCTGACAGGAGGGTATGTTTTGTCTCCTTAGTGGCTTATGGTCCCAGGTTCCCTAACCATGGGCCTTGTTGCCTGTCAGCGGGGTTATAGCTTCTGACACCAGGGAAGATGGTTCCCAACAAATGTCCTTTCTTTTCTTTTTTCTTTGAATAGTTTATTGCTATTCTATTAGAGTTGTCCCAATTCCCCAATTCTAACCTCTTTTCTTATTTGTTGCCTGTATAAAACAACTTCATTCTATCCAAAATACACCCAGCTCATCCTTATTTTTGTCTTTTCCTTTAAACAATTTCCTTCTTTTGAAATGCACTGAACCATCCCTTTATGAATATGGAGATAATTCCACTTATTTACCTTGGGCTTCTCAGTTTACACCTGTTACCCTGATACAACTATTAATGGTGCTTCCTTTCACTCAAAAGTGTCCTAGTCTGGACAACAAATTATATATTTCTCATAGCTATGAACCATATTCTTTCTTCAGTGATCACTTTAAACCCTATTATTCCCATGAAGACTTCAACCTACAGATTTTTCTTCTTTCAAGCTCTCTTTAGTATCTAGAACACACATATACTATATATAGTAGGGAATATTAGAGTAGATGTATTTTTACTTTTGTAATATTGACCCTCAATTAAAATATGAATTTTCTTTAAGAGCAATTTTATATCTATATCTACATTTCTATCTAATATATATAATATATATAAATACATAATATATAATCAAAACTCTTTCCAGGGAGAAGCAAGAATTGAATCCCATTTATGCATTCAACAGGCATTTGTTGAGCAGCCCCTCTGTTCCTGGCCCTGGGGCTGTATGGAAGATGAGGCGTGCATGCCTGCTCTAGCAGGGAAGGCAGTAATAAGCCCTGTGGGACAGCACCAGATTTGTACTGTTTACTTCAAAAAGAGGCAAATCATAGAAGATTTCCTGAAGGAAGAACCATCTGGTCACAGATTCAGCCTTTTAACCCACTAGTATTTTAACCCTTTTCCTCCATGTGGTTGTCCCTGGTGGTCATGTCATATATTTTGTAACTGTTCAGCCCCTAGATTATCTCTCATATACAAGTATATTTATTGATTTGTTGGTTTATGGGATGCCCTGTCCCAGGGAGCTCTCCCATCCACGGATGAAATAAGTCATCCTGGACACTATCTGTTATGGCAGGAAAGGGGGTGGCAATTCCCTCTAGTGGAGAATGCCTCAAGCCCTTCTCTGAAATGGCTTTTATTGATATTGAAATGTTCAGCGGTATACAGTATGAATGCAAAGCTCATCAATCAATGTCTAAAGGCCATAGATACAGAAAATAGATATTATCTATAGATAACAATTGGTGAAACACAGAGATCTGCCTCATGTCAGGTTCTGTTAGATATAATGACTCCAGAGGGTCATTAAGGTTTGGTTCATGAGATTAGGAGTTCACTCCCTTATGCTCTGAACCCAAACATCTGGTTTATATCAACAGGACTATACAAAGCAAAGCAAGCTTCAAAGGATACAATGTATTCTTCAGGCCTGATTTTCCACAAGAACCCTTGGTGTTAGTATCAGGTCATGCCTGCCACCTGCATTCCCAGCATTCTGGTCGAGGCTTACAGGTAAGGTCTTGCTTATGTGGGGCTATGGTTTCCAATACCACACAAAGTGGTCCCCAACATTATTGATTTAGATAATTATCTACGATCATGATGTAGGAAAGATATCTTGGATAAAGAATAATATTATTTAAAATATATAATGATAATGACATAGACAATTCTATCAACTCTTTCTAGCAATTACCAAAGTGACTTTATTGATAATTCTTTAATTTTCAAATAATTTTGGAGGATCACCCACTCAGCTAGAGTGGATTGACAATTTTCATTCTCATAGTGATGTAATAGAAAGGACATTATAGGGCCTTGATTGGGTAGCTCAGTTGGATAAAGTGTCATCCCAATATGCCAAGGTTTTGGGTTTGATCTCTGGTCAGGGCACATACAAGAATCAACCAATGAATGCATAAATAAATGAAACAATAAATTGATATCTCTTTCTCTCAAAAATCAAAATAAATTACAAATGGAAGGGCATTTAATAAGAGCCATGAGAATGAGGTTTCTTTTCTTGGCTCCATCATAATCACTTAAACACTTCAGGTCTTAGTTTCCTCATCTGTCAAAGAAATAAGATTGGGTTATATGATTTTTAACAGCTAACATCTTGTTATTTAAAAAATGTATTAATGTGGGAGGTCCAAGATGGCGACAGAGTAGGAGGGAGTGGATTTCACTTCCCCCTACACACAGGAGGAAAAACTGCCTAATTCATGGAGGAACGGAGCAGACAGACAACAGTATTGCAACAGTATTGCAGAGTATTTGAAAATAAGAATCCACAAAGCGGTAGCGGACACTGAAAAACCAGAAACCAAACGGTAAGAAGGAAATTTCAGGACACTGAGGTCCCGGGGAGCGGCGCAGGGGGACGGGGGACAGTGAAGCCCAAGGCCCAGCGCTGGGCGCCTGGCGCCCGGCACCCAGAGTGGGCACTCGGTCAACCACAGAAGTGAAGGGACGGCTGAAATCCTTGGGAGAGAGCTGGGTCACCTGCTCCCTACCCCCCCCCACAGACCAGGTTTGGA